>OMLM01009590.1:46814-76437 GCA_900302695.1 Helostoma temminkii
CACACACACACACACACACACACACACACACACACACACACACACACATATACACACACACACACACACATACAGTATGTACATGTGCTCGGTAATAACAAGGGGTCAATTTAGGCAATCATAGTGCCAGCACCCATAAACTCACACTCACATCAACCTCAAATGTGCACCAAGAAAATAAAAGCGCATTACATTGTGTGTTTATGCATGCTACATGTGTGTGCTTTTACCCGGTCATCTTTGGTGGTCTCCTCTTTTGGTATTCAACTTCATCCACAGTCCACACAGCCCCCTTCACATTTTCAACACGAACAAAACACTTGTGCAGACTCAGGTTGTGGCGCACGGCATTCTGGGACAGAGAGAAGAGACAGAAGATGGACAGCATTATTATTTCCGAAGATGGGTATATTTATTTTAATTCATGTTTTAAAATGTAATCAATTTTATTTAGTTGTTTTCACTCTGAATTCTGTAATGGAAACCGCCATATAATTCAGATTTAGTTGTCATTAATATTCCCAGATGTCCCCTGTAAATTTACATGATTTGTTTATGTGAATTCCATGATATTTAGATGAGGAAGTATGTGCCTGGAAAGTAACACCAGCTGAAATGTTCAGCACAAACAGCAACTTCCAACTTGGTGTAAGGTTACTTTTTAAACGTTCTGACCCAAGAACTACTGTACTTTTATATACACATACACTGTAGCTACATTTTTTACTACCATTATTTTGACTCCGAATTTTTCTAATCAGTCAGCATCAGCACACACACAGAAACACACACACACACACACACACAGGCACTCAGACAGGCAAGCAGGCAGGCACACCGCTATCTTTGTCTCACACCCCCAGGGACAGGCCTTCCTTTTCATCTGCTATTTGTAGTTTGTTCATGCCCAATTTCATTACCAATTTTAATTCGTCTATAATTAAATCCTGCATATTCTCTCTGACACGCTGTTCTAAGCCGAGAGGGAGGGACAGGCCAGGCATGCATCACTCCTCTTCGTAATTACACACGCAGATACGCACACACACATACAAACACACACACGTAATTACACAAGCCATAATCAGCGGAGGAACCCTTTCCCCCCCGCATCCCCTCAACCCCCGAGCCGTGATGCTAAGTTTTGTAAATGAGTCTGACCCCAATCTCCGCCCGCCACCCTGACTGAGTGCAAACACACACACATATGCAGTGCTATTGCAGTGCTATTTGCATTCGTCTCCGTGATGAAAGCCTAATTCTCCCAGTTAGAACATTAGCAGTCATTTACAGTGGGTCACAGCACATGTGCCACTCATCGGCACTCCCTCTGGCAGAGAGGGGTTTGGAAGCTGGGGGGCAGAAATTTTGGAGAAAAATGTGACTACATTTCTTTCATTTTCACAGGTGAGGGTGGAGGTGTTATTGTCTTTATACTGTAAATGTTTGAGAATTGTGATCAACCTAATTGTGTTTCTGCAGTGTGCCCTGACGCATGCTAGAAAGACATGTCCCCATAATCATGAATAGCAGGTAAGATCATAAATAAAATTTAAAAAATAACAAAGAATTAATAAGCAGTATTAGCAAAATGTTTATTGTATCAAACCTTAGGTAATAATAATGTATAAAAAGGGTTCTTATGATTTAGTTTTTTTTATTAGTTGTAGATATCATTCTTGATCATGCAGCACCTTGAAATAACACCCTGCACTAATTTCTGCTCCTCTCTCAATCATTCCTTTCTTTCTCTCTCTCCTCTCTTCCTCATTCTCTGGCCCTCCGTTTAACTGATCAATGACACAGCTGCTCTCCTCATGAAATATAATGGCTCATTAAAGGACATACATCTCTACGGCCCTATTTGACTTACCAAGCTGCTATATAAATACATAAGGCCATGCCAAGCTATATTTAAAGGTCTGCAAGGCCAACAGCACAGGAAGCAGACACCAGCCATTAATAGTTAAAATTCATAAAAGTCAGATGAGGAAGTAAAGATATTCCTGGCTGCCCTGTCTCTTAACCCTCTCTCTTACTCCATCCCTCCATCATCAGCCCATCCCTCCCTCCTTGGTTTAGGGCTATTAGCGGAAGGCAGGCGTCTCTCCTTCCTCCTCCTCCCTGCATCTCCTCCTTTTTTCCTCGTTCTCTCTCTTTCCCTATCTCTGCATGAACTGAACTGACACTCAAATTAGTGTGAGGTTTCTGTAGAAATGGGTCAGCACCTACAATGGTGGGATCAGACCAGGTGTGGGTGTGGATGTGTATGTGTGTGTTAGAGAGTGAGATGAGGACAGAGAGAAAGAGAATTTAAGGTGTGTGATCATGAGCAGTGTGTGTGCACCAGCTTTGTATGTGCCTTTCTGTAATGAGGCTAGATGTGGCTGTACTGAGCTAAGTGGAGCTGGCTCTCCATGTGCCATGTTGGAGGTGAGAGAATTGTTTAGGGCTGAGAGGGAGAGAGAATAAAGGACAAGGGACAAGGAGAGCTGCAGGAAAGTGTTTCATAAAGGACAGAAGCAGTCAGTAACAAATCTGTCAAATCAGCTGAATCTTTAGAAGCAGAAAAAGGTCAGCAGAATTTGTTTTACTGTATTTCTTCATTCTGAATATAAGTGTTAGATTAAGGCCTTCAAAGGAAACCCATTTTCTAAAAAGTGAGTGCATTTGGCCAAATCTCAATGTTTCATATACAGTAATACTGCAAAACCTGCCCACAATTTTTGTTTCTCCCATTGTGGTCTAAGTCTCAGCTTGGAATCTGCTTGGCTTAGGGGCTTCATCAGTGTGCATAGACCACAATTACTGGGCAGTTAAATAAGCTCAGCAGTTATCCAGTCAGAGGTAGTGCATTTGTCACAGTGTTGTTAAAATATTGTGCTCTGAGTGAATCAACATTTAACCAGTCAAAACTGCTGAAAATGAAGCTTTGAACTGTTGTATAATTTCTAAGATTCAATTTCACCATCAATTGCTATTTGTTATTACAGTTAGGTCTAATTTCTAATGTAATCTTCCATAAGGTTTTGTGGCAAAAAGTAAGTTAGACATTAGAGTAGGTTATGGAAGTTGTGACAGGTTTTAATTCTTAATGCTAAATTGACACAAACAAAAGTACAAGAAGATTTTGTATATGTCATGTCTGTACCTTCCATGTGGCTGTGTTTCTCCTGAAATAGGCAAACTTTCGTGTAAACCAGTTGTAGATCTCATTGAGAGTCAACTGTCTCTCTGGGGACTCCAGGATGGCCTGAGGACAGGAAGAGACAGAACAAAAGTTAGAGGAGAACACAGACGGAGAGGAGAGACATCGAAACAAATCATCGGAGAGACTTACATGACGTATAAGAGACGCGTAGGTAAAGGGAGGCCTGACATCAGCGTTCTTGTAGAACTCACAGTTCTGGGCTAGCTCTGAAAAACAATATCAATGTGTAAATGTAAATGTGAGAAAGAACTGAAATAAATAATAAAATAAATTAGGAAAGTCTCTGAATGCTATTTTTAAATAGAAGAAAAAAAGAATTGTGTCTAGAAGCACTAATAACTGTGTTTATCTGGGCACTTGACATTTAAAACAAAAACATTAGCAAAGTCCACTCTTGCAAATATTCTTACTTTTTCTTATTATTTTTCTTTTCTTACTATTATAATTATTAGTCAATCAACATATTTTTTATTTTAAGTATTTTGCTACTATAATGTCAATAAATGCAAATGAAGAATATTCCTTGACTCTAGCCATATAAAATATTCCCTGAACACCTAAAATTAACAATGAGGTTTACAGTTGTTTTTCTTTTGCAAGAAAGCAGAGCATTAGCTCAAACTTTCTTTGAGCCATGACTGAGGACATCCTGTAATTTATTGTGAAAATAGAAGCAACTACTGTGAGAAATACCTACACTACTAAAAAACACTGGATTAAACAGCCTAAAAAATGGCTCATAATTTAGATCATCATATCTTAATTATAAATAAGTTAAATAATAATTAGCCAATACACAAGAGTAACATAAATAAGAAGGTGGTTAGTGAGTGTGAGAAGAAGTATGTTACAGTCTACCTGAGGCGATGGGGGTGCAGTACTTGTCAGAGTTGCGCCTACGTATGGGCCCAACAGCGTGCGTGTGTGAGTGGGAGTGTGTGTGTAGGCTAGATGAGCTGATGACCGAGGGTCCCTGGCGCAGTGGGGTGATGGGGGTGGCAGCTGAGGTGGGGGGATGGGGAAGACCCTCTGGGTAGGCCTCACTGTCTCGCTTTAACAGAGCGCCACTGGAAGCCAGGTTAAGCTGGGAAGAGAGACAGAGAGATAAGGGTTAGTTATTTAAGAACATTGTTTTTCAAATCTAGTTTGTATTCTGCACTTTAAATAACTTCTTTCACACAATGAATGATATAACTTTCTGTACCTAATTATAATAGTATAATAATAGTTCAATATGGCTCTTTCCCAAAAAGGTGAGAAACTACATTGCAAAAAAAAACAAATTTTGGTGAGTTATACATTATAACATTAAAAAAATCAGAGAAATTTTTTAATGCAGGGATATTGAATCACTTTTTGCTTACTTTATATTTGCTTTAAAACTTGCTACTAAACAGTGCTGCTATTTACTGAGAAACATAATATATTATATATTTGATTTTGTATCAAGTATATAACACATCTCACCCAGTAAAATATGTGGTTTTGAACAGTTTTATCTACAAATTGTGTATGAAATGTTATGCTGAGTTCAAACACAGTTCAGACAGTTCACCTGTTTTCCTGTACACAGAACAATGATCCAAACATGTGGGCCAGCAGGGCCATGAGCTTACTAGTTTAGTTAAAAAGTAATGAAAATGGTCCAATAAGTGAAAACAGTTAATAGCATAAATCTGATATTATTTAACCTTTATCAATAAATCGGCCTATATACAGGTGGCAATTATATTACATAAAAAATAAAGCTCCTGAGAGCCTTATGCATTTGTGTCCCTGCCATATCTCAAAAGCAACCCAGACTGTTGTGCAGAACCACTAAACTGAACATGAACATACGTTTATACACACAGTGCTCCCTGCAATTAACCATGTGCTTACAAAAACAAAACCACACGACAGCACGACTATAAGAGGGGAACACACTCATGCACTCTGTGGTGGCAAAGTCTTCACGGAGCAATGCGGCCCAATTAGGCAGAGCCCTGCATGCACGCATACACACAGAACCAGTACTTCCAGGCTCTCTGGGACGGCCGTTGTAGGGCTGCTAGTTTAGGACTAATTAAAACCACTGTGTGTGTGTATGTGTTGTCTATATGTATTTGAAATGTGTGAATCGCCCCCTCTTCACTCTGCCCCCTTGCTGTACCATTTAAGAAGGGTGGAGGGTGGGGGGGTTGTTTAACAGGTACTTCATTAACGCTGCAACCCTGCCACATCACCACGGCAACAGTCGAACCCCGTTAATTGAGGCCAAGCTTTGTTTCCATTCCTGATGCTCCTCCCCTGCCCCTCCTCCTCCAATCCCTGACCCCGAGGCTCATCTCCAGTGATGGCAGAACACGCCTCTTCCTGATTTCCCATTAGATGTTAATGGCAGCTGATCCCCCTGCGATCAACACATCATGCAGACACACCAAGTACACACAAACACTCACACACACTGCCACTCAGCTGAACCCATTTATATCCCCTCAAATTAAGACACTCTACCTCTAATTGACAATTAATTTCAACATCTTCATATTTTAATAAGACTCCTCGTCAATCTGAATAATGAAATATTCATTAGATACCTAATAACAACCTCGCCAACCAGTGCAGACACACACACACAGACACATATACACACATCACATCAACTTTCATTCCCTTTCACCGCCACACACTGAAATTACTCTGAGAGTCGCTGAAAAAGAACATGTGGCATCGAATACGAAACTGAGTGTAACACACACTGAGGAATAAAGCACGCTGTATCAACAGATAGAAATTAAAACAAACAGTTTAAAGAAATACATAAAAGAAAGTAGACCTTTTGGTAAATAACACAATAACCTTTACTGGTCAATAGAGGGCGCAGATACCAAACTAGAAAGGAACAGAGAAACCTCAAGTCCCAAGAAAGTAAAGATGTAAAGAAACTTGTAAGCAGTTGTTTTTTATGTGAATAACAGTAATAATCTAATGTCACAGAATAAAGGAAAATGTCATGTATTTTTGGGGTTAGGGGGGTCTGTGTGTACTCACAGGTTGGTTAAACGGCTTTGGCTCTGATGGGCGCATGTGCAGGTGGGTCATCATGGCCTGGAGGCGCTCGCTCTCTTTCGCCAGCTGTGAAACACACAAGAGTGAAATCACCCTATGAAAAATACTTCACCTTATTTCATAACCCTTAGATTGATATAAGGGTAATTACAATTACAATTACACCTCAGGCAGAGAGATGAAAGTGACAGTCAGCCGCCTCAGCACCCGGAGCGCTCTCATACACTTGCACTAGCCTGCAGACACACTTGTCCCCGTTTGACATTGTTAACTGCCTTTTAATGGGTGCTGCTACAGCCTGTGGAAACGCTGCATCCTGTATGTGTGTTTGTGCATGAGCACAAATGTACACGTGTTGCCTCCAGAAAGTACAAATCTACACTAAGACAGATAACACCATTAACATACTCACACGCTAGAGCGAGGTGTGGGAGTGTGCAAATATGAGAAACTTTAACACGGCGACTGTGCTGCTGCTGCTTCTATGTGAGAGCGTGTGTGTTGTTGGAGGTTAGACTGGTGGGCTGCCTGTGGACTGCTGAGGTATGAAGTGACGGCCGTTCTGATGTGATGTGACACCAGCTGCCTCTCTGTCACTTTGTGTTCCCTGGTGGTGGCTTCTGGGGCCAAGCTAAACGCTATTTACAACCACCACCAAACACAACGCTAACCCTAATGCCGGACATCCCACCCCCCCAAACACACATTCACATATATGGAGTGATGTGAACTGCATAGTCAGGACTATTTTGAGAACTATCTCAAGATGTGTGTGAAGACATGGGATTGGTAATTTCACTTTGTTTGGAAGTTTTCTTACGTACTGTACTGTTTCATTTATTACGTTGGTATTCTTCTATTGCTGGAGCATTCAGATGTTTCAAGAGCTTGTGTGCATGAGCCACTTTGAGAACAAACAAGGCCATGCAGCCTGGTCGTACGTTTTCCAGTTTGTTTCGCTCTTTCTCTCTTGCTTTTGTCTTCTCTCTCTTCCTCCTCCCCTCTCAGCCTTGCTCTCTCTTGCTGGTGACCAGAGCAGCTTTATAATTGGAGCAGCGATGGCAGCTTCCCTGCCGACTGCTCCTTTTAAATTACAAGCTCCACTGCTCTCCATAAACTCTGCCCTGCCTCAGACAAGTTACTGCCATTGACTGGCTGGAACAGTCTTCATGACTTTGTTTGCAAATGAATAAAAATTAAGTGTGTGTGTGTGCGTGTGTGTGTGTGTGGGTGCGCGTGTGCGTAAAGAAGAGAGACTCACCTGTATCTCCAGTTGCTGAACCACCTGCATCTGGACTCGACATTGAGCAGTGCTGCGGTCGTCTAGGGCATGCTCATTGTTCAAGTGCCTAGAGGACGTTCAAGAGGATCAACATTCAATCATTTTTAGGAAATAACTTGATATTTACAAATAAAAAGCATCTGGATCAAACTGCTGTTTGAATTCAATGGTAGTCCCTAAGTCACACTAAGCCCACAGAATAATAGCTAAATGAGTCCATAAGTCCTGAATGATGAAGTACCAAAATAAGCTCTTCCATTTTTATTTAAACTGAGTTTTGAGCTGTTTCAGCACTGCAGAAATAAATCATAATCTTGGAAGTTTATTTTGTCTAGTGAAGGACGTAGCAGCTGCGTTTTGTGTGTGTATACTTCATTGGTGCTCAGTGAACCATGATCCAAGACAACCACCTGGATATGAGCTCATGTGTTATCACACAAAACCTTATCTTACAACTTTTTTTTTTCAGCTGAACTGCATTCTACATATTAACACTGTTGCGCATGTGTGCGTGTGCACAGATGTATGTGTCTGTGTGAATGGTGGAGCTGTTTGTTTCCTCCAGTGTGGGAGGACCCCGGGACCTTCTGATCTTTCCCAGTGCACCCCTCCCTGTCTCCCTTCCTCCACCCCTCTCTCTTCCCTCTGTCATCGCCAAGTTTATTCACAGGTTGCTGCTGCCTGCCCAGCGTATGTATGAGTGTGTCCTGCTGTGAGTGTATGAGTAGATGTGTGAGCCAGTACATCAGGATGAGTTTTGTTCTATCCTGTGGTATTAACTTACAATCTGAATAACTTTATAAAGCAACATTACTGACTTGTTTATTATGAAAACGACTGTTAACACAAGAATGTGTGTGTGTGTTCATGTAGTGTATGACTACAGCATGTGAGTGCGTGTGTCGTTAATGAAGTAGAAAGTTAGGCAATATCAGGCGAAGACTAGAAATGAAACAAAAACAATGATGTCATGGCATGGCTAATCCAGGCAGATAGACGGCTCAACACAAGTGCACGATAATAATAACAAAAACATGATCTCACCCCTCTCTCACTCTCTTACACTCACTGTCGAGCTCTCTCTCCCTCTTCCTCACTTGCACTTCTGTCCACTCTCCCCTTCCCACTCTTCTTCCCCCGCAACTCCCCAAATGCCTATGATTCACACTCATTCCAACCAAATCTGCCCCAAAACCCTCCCCCCCCTCTATAGCCAGGGCATAAACAGTAGCAGGGTTTTTTTTTCGATGTGTCCCGACAATGAGGCTCTGTTTACCCCTCAGAGTGCTGGCAGACAAGGCTTTAACCCACATTACACCCAACTCCATCGACCACAGCCAGAGTATTATACCAGAGGACAGGGAGGAGGCGGGAGGAGAGGTGGGCAGAGAGGAGAGAAGAAAGGCCTGAAATACTGGAGTGTCTCCCTCCTCTGTTCTTCTGCTCTACCCTTTTCTCTCCTGGGGCGATGACTAAGGCTGGCTGGAAGGGAGCGCACTGTCGGACTGCCGGCATTATCTGTCACTGGCTCTATTTTTTCATCTCCCCCCTTCTCTCTTATACACACACTCTTTCACTCAATCTCTCTATCCTTCCATCTGCCCCAGGGCTATGTGAAATGAGACACCAAACAACAGCTTTCCTCTCCAAACTTTCCCAGCCTGCTTGCAAGCTTTGATGTGACTGTCCGATGGCATCACAATCACTACACTCCTGTTATTATGTGTGTGTGTGTGTGAGAGAGTATGTATTTCATCACCCCGGCTTATTAATATCTCCATTATTCAAACAGCTAAGTCTTCCACATACATAATGAGAGTGTGAGTTTGTTTAGGACTTCATTAGATGCTTGTGGAGCCTTTGTTAGTCATCGTAGTGCCACAGGGAAGTCCACTGTACTGTGTGTGACAGAAGATGAGGTAGCAGAATGAATGATGTGCAGAGGGAGGAGAGCGAGAAAGTAAGAGGAGGATAGAAGGAGAACGGAGAGGGGTAGGAGACTCTGTGATGTCTTTATTATTGTCTGAAAACAGAGAATTGTGCCTGTGGATCAGCTAATTAAACTATTTTGTATTTTAGCAAACAAACCAGTTGCCTGACCCATCAGATGAAAACACACACACAAAAACACTGATCCAATTGATAATAGGACTTATGGACAAATGCCATACACTGCCTCACACATTTAGATTATGTGTATATTAAGGCAATAAATGTGAATGGAAACAGCCAGTAAAAAAATAATAGAAGCATAGAGTCATATCAGGAGGCAAAATAATTCCTTCGAAAAACAAAGACTTTCTACAAAGTGTGTGTACCTGCGTGTATGCATGGATGTGGTTCAGAGCAAATGTGATGCAACAAATTGCAACTAATGAATTAGTGAGGTAATGCAGAACTCCAGAGATGCATGTGACTGACACTCCACACTGAACTTACAGTAGCTTCACTTCGTTCTGCTTCATCTTTGTGCCTAAAGGTAATCTCAAGACATCGGGTTGTTTTTTTTATCCCTACAATACTACTAGGGGCTAGTGTTACTACACTTTTTTAAAATATACCCCATACTGTTTGTTGCCAATTAGTGATGAAATTAAATAAAGTTTAAATGTGGTCTTAAACCTGGTTTGTGGTTAATGAGATGAGGGTCTGTGCCTGCAAAAGTTTGGGACTACAGGCAGGCATTTCACATTTAGACATCAGTGCTGATGACACTGTAACCTCTGTGTGCGAGTCAAAAGTCAGAAGTCTATGAGAACAGATGCAGAAACAATATCCTTGAAATTCACCAAGATCCTTGTAAATAGTTTGTAAATGGAAAAAAGGATGTAGGTACTAGCACTCCCAGCTTAAGCATCATACTGTGTATCATATTTTTGTGTGATTAACTTACTTGATGAACTGTCCCATGTCCTCACACAGTGCTTCACAGCCAGGCCATTTACACTCTCCATGACCATAGAGAGGATGGGAGCTAGCATGCTCCTCATGACTGCAGATAGACAGACGCACAGAGAGAGTAAAACAGATGTTAAGTGTTGTGTAATATTTTATTATGCCCATAAAATATTCTGCAAATTAAGGCAGATACTTTCTAAGAATAAGAAGTAAAGCATTAATATGCCACGCTCTCACACACAAAACATACACATGCAAAACTGACTGTAACAGCAGCATCAATACAACCATCTGAGTCTGGTTAGCAGTCATTAGTTTGTACAGTGCAGAAAGCCAAGTGCAGAGAGAGGAGGACAGAGCGGAGTGGGGTCAGTTACAGAAGCCAGGCAAATAAGGGAATTGGTCCAGTAACCTCAGAGGCACATTCTTAAGCCCATGACCTGTCTTTCTGTCCTCGGTGTGTGTGCATTGTGCAATTGTGTGTTAGTGTCTGTTCTTATGTTTCAGGAGTTGACACAGAGTTGGCCCAGGACCAACCAGCCATGACTGATTGGCGGCGGCTGCCATCATGTGCTGGTTGTTCTTTTGTGGTGAGCTTATGTGTGTGTTTTTGTGTGTGTATCTGTGCATATTTATTAGCGTGTATGTATCTGTATTTGTGTGAGACGATGAAAGACTGGGCCAGGTTTGGTTTGGGCCCAGGGTAAAATAAATGTATCCGTGCATGTGTGTGTGGCAGGTCCAGTAGCAGATGTGGTGCAGACCTGGACCTTGGCCGGGGACTGCTGTCTCCACATATATTTACATGACTGTGTATGTGTGTATGTGTGTGTGCATGTGTGGGTACGCGTGTGTGTGGACTGGGATGGGGATTCTCCTAAATCAACATCAGAAGGTTCTCTAACAGAAACCATTTGTCTCACAGATGGAACCATGTCTCTCGCTCTCTCTTTTTGCTTTTCCGCCTCTTCCTGATCATATGTGCAGGCTGGGGTTGGAGCTGTGTGTGTGTGTGGCTGTATGTGTGTATGCTGGCTGTGGTTGAGTCAACTCAGAAGCAGCTCAGACAGCAGACATGACAAACTGCTGGCAACCACATTCTCCTCCACATCAGCCATGCATTAGCTTAGCAGGCTAACATACTGATGCTACCCCCTTTGTGATCCAGTGAACTGTGCTGGGACACCAGCAGCACACTGTAGCTATGGTATGACAGCGTGTGACATATTTGATCAAGTGAAAGAAAAGGCATTTTTAAAAAATATTATTCACACACCTGCCCTGACCTCAACAAGATAAAGTCAGGATCAACTATAACTCTGCAGCAAGCAGTGCATCACAGCCGAAAGACTTCAGATCTTTCTGTCTTAGTCTTGTCCACAGGTGTGTGTAACTGTGTGAGTGTGTATGTGCTACTCACTGGCTGCTGGGGGGTTGGCTGCCTTTGGAGTAAAGGGGAACATGGTCATCTCCGCTGTCTGCCTTGGTGAAGGAGGATATCCACTCAAACAGTCTGGCTCTTAAAGATGAAGACATGCCCATGAGCCAACACTGCCATGGGACAACACAACCCTGACAGTGTGGTGGTACAAATACAACTGGTACAATTTGGCTACAGCACTTTTGCCACATCTTGCTCTATTTTTGCTCTAGTGCATCCACCATTGTCTCCTCTCCTCTACTCCATGTCATATGGTACTGTTAGAAGATACTGAACCTAACACCCCACACAATCTCCAATCAAATGGCCTGTGAGATGATTACACCCTTGTGTTGTGTATTATGCTGTGCATGTGCATTTCTTGCAAACATATTTATGTGTTTGTTTGTAGGTGTAACAGCTACATGTTAAGAGTTAAAAAACTGCATAGCAAGAATGTGTGAATTAGAAAGACTGCAGGTCACACAGAGGACAGACACGCCATCACAATGTAGATGATCTAAATATATTAACATCGTTGTACCTGTCTCTCTTTGGGGTGTGGCTCTGTCCGTTGGGCATACTGTGCAGTGGGATGTGAGCACTGGCAGCTTTGGGGAAGGCTGAGGTAGAATTGGAGCTGTTGGTGCTCAAGTCCAGGCCCTCGGCCTGTTTCAGGGCCTCCTCACTGCTTGGCACCCCCGACACCTCCTTCCACAGCTGTTGGAGGTCTGACGGACACATCGCTGCAGAAAAGGAATGCCCAGTTAACATTCACCTACGTCATTTATCAAGTTCACATATACAGTGCAAATATAATCAAAGAATATGTAAATGTATTCATTCAGCACAAATAAATATGGTTAATATGGTTAGACAAGACAATACCTATTATATCACCCACATACAGACACACTGTAAATATACTGTGGCTAAATATTTTGCACATGCACTATAACAGTGACCAGGCGGTGGTTAAGAGACACAAATGAGACAAACAATAATAGAGTTTAATTTCTGCACATTTTTGTTATCTTTTCAGATATCCACTATTCCACATCTATATCCAAAAAGGTGTTGGCAGCTGTCCACCAGCACCACTGCTCCTGTCACTACAACTATTTGTCTGGCTGGGTTGGGTGCGCACTTTGAGTTCTTTCTAGTTGCAGCTTTATTATTTCTGCTCCAATTTCACAGTGAGAGAGACGCCTAAAATGCCACAGCCTTCTCCAATGGATCTTACCATGCACGTACACACACATCTGCACATACACATGCACAGACCTCGCAGCAATCCAAATATTATGTCTGCTTTGTCTGCATTCTTCTGTGGTCCCGCCAAAACAAAAGTTCTCACTCTGGAGGAATGAGGTGGTGGTTCTATGTACTGATGTGTGCGTGTGTGTGCGTATTATCCAAGAAATTCAACTGATCTGTGGACACACCCAGAAAGTGAAAGTGTAGAGTAGTTATGGGATTGTTAAAGTGTTTCCTCTTTTGACTTATCAGACCGGTTCATACCACATCCATCTATTCAATTAAAAAGAGTGAGACTTTCTATGCTTTCTGGTGAGCATAAAGCAAAGAGCTAAAGAAAAACTCCTTACTTTCTGCAATTTCTGATAAAATTTCCCCACAAATTTTCTGCCAGCTATTGCAGACAGATGCAAAGCATTTGAGAAAGGGTTACACTTGCTAAGGGTTAATGCCTCACACATTTCAAATGTGCACATTCATATCTGGCTGTTAGGATCTTATATGTATTTCAGAATAATGTGTGTAGATAAATGAAAAGTAGCAAGGAGTCACTTAGCAGGTAGGGTCTGACAGAATGAAATCAAACCTAATGGATTTTTTAGAGTGAAATAAACTGTTGAAGTCCTTACTCACAGAAATGCGTAGAGTGCTATCACTGTTTTGTACCAATTCACTTAGTGAGCTTTCTCATTAATGCATGCATGTAATTCTAAAATCTCTGTCTAGTACTTCCTTCATACTACAGTAAGAGAAATAAACAAAAATCACGGGGCCTCTCCTGTCACCTCCCACCTCCTACCCACCGGACACAGCGACCCTTTGAGGCGGGGAAATAGTGTGTGCATTTGTGTGTGTAGGTGCAAGTGTTTATGCATGTATGTTTGTGTGTTTGTGCGGCATGGCTGGCCAGAGGAATGCTCTGGCTCACGCCTGGCTGAGCCGTCACAATGGACCAGCTCTTTCACACTGCAGGGAAATTCCACTCTGATATGGAGGGACAGAGAGAAAGAGAAGGGGATGCAAAAGCCAAACGTTTGCAACTGTCTGAAAAATTACACTCTTCTATCCAAAAGCGTAACCTCTGTCTGCTCATTTGTACTGTATTTGTATCATTTGTGTATACTTTGTAAACTGACACACATACAGATGCACGCACACTCACGTGCACGCACCCACACACACACACACACACACATTTCTCTGCAGATTTAAGAAATTGGTTTGAGCTGCTAAGATTTATTTTGGCTTTTTTTTCAGGTTTGGATTAGAGGTGTGTGTTCACTTATGTGTGTGACTGCATAGGTCTGCACATGAGAGAAAAAAAAGATTATACAGAGACGACGAAATTGATCTTGTTGGTCAATTCAGTCAGTGCTTTAGAAAGGCTACAGCCACTTTAAAGGCCGTAAAGCATTCTCTGTGTGTGAAGGTATGTGTTCGACATTACTGTGTATAAGCTAAAGTGGACACAGACGCATATACACACACATACACATGTATGGTCCAGTCAACATTAATTGTTCTAAAACTCTGCTGAGAAAATAAAGGGCCTGTGGTAGAAGTTACATATGGGAGCAAAAAAAGAAAAACAGAGGGCACAGCAATAGCAAAATGATGATGTTCTTGTGTCTGGCTAATCTCAAGAACACACATATTCAAACACATAGTTGCACATGCACATGCACATGCACACCTCCAAACAGGGGGTTTAGTGGCATATTTTCCCTATTATCCAAATGAGTACCTTCCACAAACCCACCAATCAGGTTTCCTTTTATCTTTTATAGGCTGATTAACTTAACAGGCTTCACATGCGGCACTGGGTACGGGCCTGTGTGTGTATGCAGTTATGACCATGTGTGCATGCATGTTTTTAGGATTTGCCAGTGTGATCGAGTATTGTATGGTTTAGGATGTGAATATGTGTGCGCGTGCATGTACCTTGTTGCAGAGACTGCATGGCGGCAGTGGGCTGCAGTGGAACCAGGCCTTGTCTCTGGAGATTGAGGATGTGCTGTTGCTGAAGCTGTTGCATCTGGATCAGCTGCTGCTGGAAGGCCAACTGCTTACTGCTTAATTGCTGTTATCACAAAGACAGGGAGGCAGATGGTAGAAAAAAAATTGAAACAGTTAATACTTCTGTCACCTACATCCTGTTTAATGGCAGTTTAAAATGTATTGTACAATTTTTTTCATAAGAAGGTTGTTATAGCTTTGTTGCATTTTGTTTTATTTGCATTTAAAAAGTGCTTCCAAGTTGAATTCAGTTGGTTAATTTATTAGATTTTTTAATTCTGGCTTCACAGATTAGATATATACAGTTAACTAACACCATACAAAATAAATAAAAGAATGTCGTAAAGGTTAATTGTCTGCTGCTGAAAAAAATGAGAACTGTGTGGCCCAAGTGCAGAAAATTAGTCCCAAATTAAAAGTAAAAGGAGCCTGAAGCCAAGTTGTGAGGACCTTTGAGGATGAAGAGAAGGAGGAAAGGGAATGAGGGAAAGTGGGAAAAACTACATAGTGTTGGGTGATAGAGTTGGTGTGTGTTATGGTGATAAATGTTCTCTTTCCTGCTCTCCCAGTCTGGGGCAGACCTGGCCTTTGCGGTGCTGTTTGAAGTCCTACCCAACCGACCCCTGAGAGAGACAGACCTTATCTTTCACAGATAACTAGCGGAGACGAAAAATAAATAAATACAACTTGAGGAACTGCTCATTGTGTGTGTGTGCATGTGTGAGTGAGAGAGTGGCAGCCTGGAAATCTTTGAACAGAGAGGAACTCACAGGAAGGGCAGATAGGTCACTTCCTTTCAGACTTGGTGCTTGGGGAAAAGAAGTGTGGTGGCAGTGTGTTTGTATGAGGGAGGTGTATGTTGAGGAGGAGGGAGGAGGTCTAGAGGAGTCACTATAAGAACTGAAATAGTAAAAAACGTTTTGTCTTGAAATGGTTCAGTGGAATTAAGTTTCAGCTTTAGGTTAATTAAAAATGTGACTATTCTATAGTCATTGTTGTTGAAAGTTTTGTTCAGCGTACCTTGACTTTATATATCTAAGTCCCTGGTTGATATTCTGAAACCTTCAATAATGGCAATGTGACAACCTTCAGTTGTTTGAAGTGAATCATAAATTCTCCTTTGTTATAGTAAATGGTTTATCATCAAATTGTCACGACTGAATTGAACCTTCTTTTCTGTCTTTCTAGTCTTCATGGTCCCCTTTCTACTTGTCTGTCTATTTTATTTCTTCCTCTCTGCCCTCTGTCTCTCATTCCCTCCTGAGATATGGCCACAGTTCTTTACAACACTGTGCGCCTGTGTTCTGTTTACATTAGCTGTGGCTGAGTGGCCAAAGCTAGCGCAGTAACAGGCTGTCAATGTGATTTATGAGCACATCACACACTGTCTGAGCCTGCCAGTCACACAGACACACACACACACATATATATGTATAGAGGGACACTCAGAGAAAGACACACACACACATAATAAGGATGGACACTCACACACACAAACATACACATGCACACATTTCTTGTGCTGGTCAGAGCCACTTCATTAAGCTGACTCCTGACCAGTCCCAAAAGCACCGCAGCCACACAGAAACACTGAAGAAACACACACATACATAGTTTCTCTTTCAATGCATCACTTCCACAAAAGACAAGAAAGTGGAAAGGAATTGCAGAAAAGAGGGAAAAGGGCATAAAGTCACAACCACTCGTGCACGAACACAAAAGGCACAAAAGAGAGATTTTCAGTTTTATTCTTCCTCTTCTTCTCTGTCTCCTCACATCCCCCTTTTTTTGAGTTTGTTAAAACCCTGCTAGAGTGTGGAAAGTACTACTGCTCAGTTACTACTTTTACTAGTATTAGCTTATGGCTTGAGAAAAAAAAATACAGTGAAATATATGAGTACAGCTACTGGTCTAAAGTACAAGTTTGTGCTCAAAAACATCCTTTTGTCTCCATTTGGAGACTATGAAATATGACAAAAAACTAAAAAGGTGTTCAGTTTGTGACTCATGTCTCACAGAAACTGAAAAAAAAGTGACTCCTGGAGATAGCCTTACTCATATCAGCTATGTGCAGTTCTGTAGGGAGGCATATTCCCCCAAGTGTATGTGTTTGTGCAGTGAACCATCACACATCAAGCCTCTCCCTCTCTGCATGTATGTGTAGCTGCGTGACCAGTGTTTGCACTTGTCTAGTTGTTACAGGACAACAAACCTGAAAACTGGGACAGCATCAGAGGGAAGGGAGAAAGGGAAAGAGATTCAGACACCCTCTCAACATGCGAGTCAACCACAACTGGTTTGCTATGGTCACGGTCGAGTTGGCTGGCCGCTATCTAGGAGGAGTTTGTGGGGTGGGGGCTGTCCATTGGGAGAGGGGGTTGAGGGAGAGGAGGGAGAAAAGGAGAAATCTAGGATGTGTCTCCTCATGCGTTTATCAGTAAAGTCTCATGAGATCTTTCTCCTTACGTCTGTCTCCTGCATGGTCGTCAGTGGTTTTTGAAGAATCAGCATACATATAGCACACATAAACAAACAGACACGCACACATCTCATACACACAGGTTATGACAGTAATCTCGTCTGATCAATTGAGATCCTCTTTGTTGTGCCACAGTGTGATCCTAGTTGATCCTCTGTTATCCTACTGTACCACAACTGTGGTTAAAAGTAGTACAGTGTGTGTTTCCTCATGCATATTTGGTGTGTATAAGAAAGAGAGGGAAAGCGAGAGCATAGGAGGCTCCTAGTGCAGACGGGGTTAATTGACAATTAAAAGAGTGGCAAAACCCTCCTACAGAAAGATTTCACCTCAGGCGTAGAGCTGAAGGCATGGAAATTAATACTTTGGTAAGGTAGCATATGGCTTAGCACAGCACTTCCTGTACCTTGACATGGCTTGCTGGTGGTGGAAGAAAATGGAAATCCAAATACACTCATTCTTATTTTGAGACACGTTTGTACACACAACAATAAAACACAGAAAAGGATGATGAGACACAGTAAGAGAGTAAGGAAAAGAGTAATGTATGGCATCTTACATCCTATACATTACGTCCTCTACGTGATTTTTTTTCTCCCTGCTGGCTCCCATGTCAGCCTCTTTTACTGTGTTTAAGGGTACTTGTGCACTTAAAGTGTACTTGAGCTGAGTGAGTATGTACTTGGTAAAGTTCACCTCTTTTGCTGCTTGCTTTCCAGCCTGCTGTTGCTGTTGCTGCTGCTGTTGCTGCTGCTGAGTCAGAAGCTGGAGATGCAACTGCTCCTGCTGCTTCTTGTAGTACTCCTGTAACTATAGACAGACACACGTAAGGGGGAGGCAAGATGAGGGGGAGATAAATATGAGAGAAAAGTGTCACAACACACTTTTTTATCAACCTCAACAATACCACAGCCTTATAACAGTGAAACAGTCACTGGGAATTCACTTGATTTCTACTCCTCTACTCTTAGCAAAGGTCGCAGTTTATTGTTGTGGCGATGTGTGGTTTATTGACAAACCACACACAGCAAGCAAACACAGACTGCTTAACAATATTATGAAACTATTATGGTATGCTGAGTTGTGTTCTAAGAAGATTGTGTACGTCGAAGCTACCGAACCTGCTTGGATCATTCATAGTGTTCAAGTGCTATATAAAAAGCTCCACCTGTGGTAGAATATGAATAGAGGCAGAAGGGCAACACACTTGCACACATGTACTGCATAAAACCATTGTAAGGGAGACGCTAACATGACTGAAAATCTGATAGATATGTGCTGGTGGCTGGCACATGCTCTTAACACATACAGTATGTACACATAGGTACACACACACATACAGGAAAAATGCACATGGAGATACTCCTCTGTGAAATACTTTAAACCAGCTGTATTTATTGTACTGTCAAAAAACACCTGCTGCAACTGTGTGTATATGTACGTGCGCAAGTCTGGGCCAATGGTTTTCAGTTCGTAAATCTTAAATAGGCTGTTTCTATACCATGTGCAGATAAGAGAATTGGCCCCAGGTTATATATGGTTATTTATCCATCCACGACTTTCCACAGCCATAGTAACGCCCTGCAATGAAAGTGACTGAAGTTTTCTGGTGACCCTCTCATGTGTTCTTCACCTTATTACCTGGCATTTTCTCTTTGTCTGTAACTACGCAGTCTGGTTTATTTATGCAGAAACACAAACATTAAATTTGTGTGAGTATGTGATTCTCACATGCTTACACAAACACACACAATCTCATCTCACTGGCCACAGCTTGTCTGTTTGTTTGAGTTACTAATCATTAATTTACTCAGGAAGCTCCATTAAGATTCTAATCTTGCTGAGAGGAGGGCAAGGCAGACAGGAAAGTGTGCAGCGACTACAGTGTGTGTCTGCGTGTGAGTGTGTGTGAGGGGGTCACACTCTTGAGAACAGCTTGTACATGTGTCCATCTGCAGTTTGTCTTTGTTTCATGGTGCATCAAATGTTCAAAGAGGCTTTTCAGCACAAGAATGACTTCACAGCAGAGCAGTTGCTTCAGTCTCTCATCCCTCTGACCCGTGATCAGACTGCACACCACTGCCCATCCTTACCACACACCCTGCATAATGTAATGGTCTTGCTCTTTTTTTGCAAAAATGTTTTACATTTCCAGTTACAATCTTATCCCAGCCATAGTTCCAATTTTGCATAATGTACTGTGGTTTTGTACAATGACATTCCTTCTTGTCTTTAATTTATTTTAAATGCAGGACTCATTTCTTTTTGCTGCTCTTTCTTTCCATCTGCTATTCCTCTCTTTTATCGCTCCTTGGGCGGCGTAAATCTCTCTTTTCCGCGTCACTAGTCCTGATCGCTTCCTCATCACAAAGACAAATGCATATGCAAGCGCATACACATACACACACACAGGCACAGGCACACGCAAACACACACTTGGCTGGAGAGTGGTGAGTTGAGGGAATAATTAAGTGATAATTAAGGTCTTTTTAATGATTTGATTCAGTGGCTCTGTGCATTAAGAGTATGTGTAAGTGAGGCACTCACCTCTCCAGCCTATTACCATGACCTTGACTTTAGTGAACACACCAAGAAAGAAAAACAGAGCAGCTGCAGCATACGTAAGGTTAGGGGAAGCTTAAAGGTTAAAAACATACAAAACACACATGCAAATCCACAGACGAGTGTCGCCACAAACACACAACTACGGTGTAGCAAGGGGCTGTAAACCTTACTTACACAGTCTTACAAAATGCTGTATTGCCATGGGGATGTGAAATTTAATGCTTCAGTGAGTGATATGTTGGTTGGTAGTTCTCTCTCTCTCTCTCTCTCTCTCTGTGTGTGTGTGTGTGTAAAAGTGCCTGATTTGCAGATATAGACTAAGAGCAAGTCCATACTGTGGTTAATTAAGTGGGAGAGCAATGTTAAACTCAGTGGTTTTAATAGCAAGAGTGTAATGTGTGTGTGTGTGTGTGTGTGTGTGTACATTATCAGTCCCCTTTCTCCCATCTCCTTTTCCTCGTTAGAGAAAAAAAAGAGCTGGTGAAGAGGTTCTTAGCCATCTGCATGTCTGTTTCCAGAAAGCCAGCACATTTCACATTTCCATTATGATCCATGTTGTCAGATCTTCCCATTGCAATTTATACTCGCCTAAAGCTACTGCTCCTTATTAAATCTACTGTTTGCTCGGGACTTGTGAGTGTGTGTGTATGTGTTTTCTAGACTCTTGCAGCAATTTCGACTCTGTTTACAGTCTTTTTCAAAAGCAGCCTTTACAATACTGTCTAGGTAGGTAGGTAGGTTAGAGGCTTGTGTGGTTGACATCTGTTGCAGATGACTGTTTAATTATTTGTGCATACATGGCAACCCCGCTATCAATCACCTGCTGGTCATCACCACACACTCCCAGATCACTATTATTCACTAGTTTATGTTAACAAGTGTGGTATGTGGTATGTGTGGGTTTACAGCTGTGTACAGGTAGGAGGATGCACATTCCCCTAATAACAATGCTAAAGTGAAGGTACTCAACATGTGTGTGGAAAAGTGGAAATGTGTATGTGTGTTTATCTTCAAAGATCTCCAAGGACTGAAGAAGATACAATCATGCCCAGTGTGTGTCAGCACCTACTAAAACAGACACATCCAAACATGTCTGGGACTGGGTCCAACCAGAGTGTGTGTGAATGTGTGTGTGTGTTTTACCTGCTGTAGCATTAAAGCCTGCTGTTGCTGCAGCAGGGCCTGGAGCTGAGGGGGAGACAGGATCTGTTGCATTTGTTGAGGAGTGATCATCTGTGGACTCATCATAGCCATGGACACAGGGACCTAAAGTCAGCACAAGGACACACAGACATATCTTAATTAGATTCTACACACTTAGACATTAGCAATCAAAAGTAGGACAACTCAGTGAACGAGGTTAAGTCTTTTTAAAAAGGCTCAGCCAGCATAACAAGCTTTCAGCATGACTGTGCCTGCAATTGAAAGCTTCACTCAAAACAAACAAACTGAATGTAGATCGTACAGTATGCTGGTATGGGCAGGTAAAGTAAGAGAGGTGTGTTGTCTCTCATTCTTTTCCGTCAGTCATTGCTAAAAGCTGGCAACATGAGACAAAGACGACTAGGCAGACACACCAAAGCACACACTATAGTCGACACTTTCCCACAAAAGTCAGACAAAAACAAAAAAATGGCCAATTTCTGTAACAACACGCAGAGATAAAAGGATAGATTTGCAATCTCCCTATAAAATATAAAATCTTATCTGCTTCCATAAACACATGATTAGGATGGCCTCCGATTCGCTTTCCACGCAGTCAAGCCTGGCTAAGAAGAAAGGAACAACAAAGTGGCTATCAGATGAGATGTCTATCTCATCTGATAGAGCTGTAGGCAGGCAAAGGCAGAGGGAGAGAGTGAGAAGACTGAGAGAGAAACATGGTGATTCTTGCAGATGTATTGTGCAAGCACTTTTAATGCACATGCATTGTACATAGAGATGGGCAAAAATGGTAATCTGATTATAAACACTGCAAAACTAAAGACAAACTAACCACACAAAGAAGAAACTGAGACTTATACACACACAGAAAAGCAGACACAATATACAATATGAAAAACCGCACAGACAGTTTTGCTGACGAAAAGTGCTATTATATTAACCAATTTAAGATCACAGAAAACTATAAGGGATATAAGGAGACAGAGCATTTGAGGCAATGTGAGGTATTCAGGAAGCGGAGGCAGTGAGACTGAGTCAGAGAGCTGATATTTTCTCTCAGTAAACAGAGAGAAAATATGACTACCTCTTCCTCTTGCCTACATATGAATAAACTATACCCCCTTCTCAGTACAAATAATCCTGTCTGTTAAGAAGTTTACTGAAAAATAAAGGAAGAGTTATCATCTCTGAAATTGCCCATTTATCTCTAGTCACTCTGCAGGGAAATATCAGTGTCTTTCGTGGTCAAACTGCATATGTGCATGCATGTGTGTAGGCTTGTGTGTGTGTGGGTGTCCAAAGTGCCGATGCATGAAGCTCTTTTCAGAGCAGTCTATCTACTCATCACCTGAGGGAATGGCAGGTAAGTAGGGAGAGTGATGGGAGCTGTGAGACAAGAGAGGGCGTGATATGCCGCTGGTAAATAAAATCTGTAAACAAGACTGGCCTCCCTCTTTCTGTCCTTTGCTGTCTCTTCTTCCATTTGTGTGTCTGTTCAGCTTCCTTAGATTCTGTCTGTTCTTTTATTTTAATCCCAGCTACACATAACAGTGAAGTGATGGGTAGTGCACAGAGGGTGGCTTATGCTAAGTAGAAGAAGGGTGTGTTGGTGTATGTGAGGTGTTTGAGCTGAAAGAGAGCAAAAAAGAGTCAGAGTGTGGTGATCCAGGCTGGTGTTGTGGCAGTTGGTAAAGGGGACTGGGGGGTGAAGTAGTGAGTAACGTGGGGGTGGTGATGGGTGCGACTTGGCGTCATGCCAGCTTGCCCCCGCTGCCTAGCCTTGTCAGTCTAAGCTGCCAAATGAAAAGCTGTAATTAATTGCTCTTGTGCATCCCATTCTTCCTCCCTGACAACTCATACATTCTATTTTATACACACCGCCATTGGCATTTTCAAGTCACAGGCATAATAATTACTGGAGTTATAGCACCTTTCTGTATGTTGGCTGACGCTCTGATGCCAGGACCAAATGCGTGTGTGCAAGTACTGATATACTGTACTGTATGTGTGCACGTGGGAGTACGTGCATGTGTTTAAGACTGAATGTCTGTGTGGCAGGCTGAATGCTGAGTAGTTAAGGTTTGACGCCATTAATTGCCCCTATAATCTAATATCACAAAGCGTGGTGATTATGGGGCATGCGTTGCCACCGCCATACGACACCGCCAGCCTGAGAGCGCCGCCACAAAACAAAAGCCTCGCCATTAGCGATTTGACGGGCCAGGACAAAAGCGCCCCACAATGCGGAATTATATTTTCATTCGGCTTTGTCTCTCCCGGTGAATGATTTCTCCCCTTTCATTGGACTGTGAATAGGGAGAGTTTGCAAAGCCGGGCGATTTGAAGTCAGCCATTTATTAAATGCATTTAATTTTTTTTCTGCTGTCATCCTATTTTTTTCATGTTGCATGTTAATTTAAAAGAGAGATGCGTGGTAGATTAGTGGGAGAGAGGTGAAGCTGGGGGGAAGTGAGTGGAGGGGAGAGCAGAGACAAGGGAGAAGGAAGGAAACCATCCACATAGTGGAAAAAGGGGAAAGAATGAAGTAAAAGGAAGGACATAATGGTTAAAAATAAAGTATGTGAAGAGTCACACGTAAAGCGAAACCCTACCTATCACATTTTTGGAGGGAATGTGTGGCCTAGAACTTAACGAAATGGTCACAACAGTGAATACACACATACATGTACACTCCCAGCGAGCACTCACACACCGTATGTGACTGATGAATTATAAAGTTGGACACTAATACCAGTAACATTTAAAAACATAAGATGTCATTCCCACCATTAATATGCAACAATCAGTCACATGTGCACACACACACATGCATGCACATGCACTGCTGAGGAGTTGGTGGCTGACAGAGGTCAACCCCTGCCATGGAGAGAGGGAGCTGGGGGAGGGAGAGAGGAGAGGAGAAGCAAGAGACAGCCTTGTCGTTTACAGAGAGTGGAGGAGTAATTAGAGGGGTTGTTTGAAGAGGGAGTTTAACTGATTAACAAAGGAAGAGAGGGAGCGAGGGAGTGCCTGAAAGATGGGAAGGAGGAGAAAGGCATGGAGTCCCAGAGGAGTGAAGAGAGAGAAAGAGGGGAATGTAACTTGCATTTCAATGAGGCTCCATCCCTCTCTCCTCTCCTCGACTTTTCGTTCTAACAAGGAGGAAAGCCCCACTTTCCATTTCAGATGAAACCTCAGGAAGAGAGGAAGGAGGACTATTTCATATTAAACCAGCAGGCAGCCAGGGGAAATAGCCCCACTACTGCTCAGCACCATGTTTATATAGAGAAAGGCTGGTTAAATTACTGCATCATCTCTAATTTTGAAGTGAACTATAGATCTCACACTTTCACCTCTCTCTCTAATTGAGGTCTCTACCTACAAAAGAATACCCCAAAGCTACAGCAGATACCCGTACCTACCTCATCAGATGTTTATGCATATCCCTTATCCACCAAAAACTATAACATTTAAAATCTGTAAAGCTCCACTCCTTTACAGAGAAAAAGCATTTGACACAAATTCAGCAAAACACACAATCCATGGCAGTTTATAAAAGAGCAACAGCCAGTGTTCACCAAATACTCCCTTGAGGTTCACAAGTAGATATTTACCCCATGCTGGCTGCAAAATGTGCGGCTAGTACAGGGTGTGTTGTGTGTGTGTTGTGTGTGTGTGTGTGTGTGTGTGTCTGTGTGTGTGTGTGTGTGTGTGATGGCAGTAGGCAGAAGAAAGGAGGCTATAATCAGAATCTAAACAGGCTCTCAGTCTAAATGATGCGGGCCCTGCCTCCGGGTCTATGGGGACATGCAGGAGAAAGGGATAATTGAAAAAATGACAAGGAGAAAGCAGGAGGAAAGAAAGAGGCTGACATAGACCTCCTCCCCTCATCCTCCTCATCCCCCTCTCCTGGTAGGAGCAAACCCCAGTGCTGTTTATCCTTGTCACTGAGCATTACCACCTCACCCTGGAAGGGATGCCTGCCTTTCTGTCTCTCCCCTGTCAAACACTCAGTCACTCACACACACACAAACACACACACACACACACACCTTAGCGTTGTATGAAAACTGGCCCGTCTTTGCATCTTTTTGCCTGCTACACAATATCTTTGCGTAAAGTTTTTAGTGGAGTTGCTGTTAAAAGCTGCTAAAATCCACAGCCCCATCAGACTGGACAGTGGCAAAGTTTGACAAAGCAGTAAGCAGTGGTAGAAAAGAGGCAAATCTGTGCTCATTCATGTGTGCGCAACTGTATGACCCTATTCTGCCACTATATCTGCCAGAGGACTGGGGGATAAATGAGAGTCTCCCATTAAAATGCAGCCACTGGTATGCTGTGTCGTGATGAAGACTTTAATGGTGTGTGGTATGCTATTCTCCTTCTTGAAGTTTTGAGGTTTGTTTATTCACCTTCTCTTTTTAAATCCATCCAGGTAAGCTGCCTTTCTGCGGTCATCATACTTTGGGTATGATGGGAGATCATGGGATGTGGAGTGGGGGGGAGTGCAAGAGGGCCGAAAGAGAGAGAAAGAGAAGTATGAGAAAGAAAAGCATTTGAGCGAAAAAGAGAAATAGGAGAGTGCCTACTGTGCTGAGAGCGTTGTTTGGAGCTCAGGGTCAGGCCTCCACTGAAAGTAAAAGGGCCTCATTGTGTGTGGTGAGTACCCCTCCTCCAGCTAATCTTCACTGGGGCCAGGGGCCACATTAATCTGGGGGGGAACTGATGAGCGAAGCCAGGTGGAGCTGGAGATGTTCAGGGCATCTTGCCACCTCAAACTTCAAACCTTTCTGCTGAGTAATGTATGTCTTTTCGAAATTACATTCAAATCAAAGGTATGTGGCAGTTACAAGTGAAAGAATGTGGTACACGCCAGTGTACAATATTGTATTAGTTATTTGGTGAATGACAAAATTTGCATTTACATGTTTTTTTATTTCTAGAAGCAAACCAAGTTGGACATAAAGGACATACTGAGTACAATGGGACTGAGGTAGCACGATGGATGAACTGCTATGTTGAGACTGAGTGTTGAGAACAGTGAGTGAGTGCATTTACATACACTTAAGTAACCGGGTTACTCAGAGAAACCAGGTGAGTCTCACCAGTCTATTGCTCAGCTGGGATATACACATGTACACACAATTATGTATGAGCATCCACATACACACGAACGTACATTACTCAGAAGCCAGACAAATGATAAATGGAAAAAAAACTTCAGAGAGGACAGTGAAAGACCAGCAAGTTCAACTGGAAAATCCTCCTCCTCCTCCTCCTCCTCTTTCCCCTTCTCCTCCCTGACCCTCCCTTCTTCTCCCCCCATCCTATGCCTCCCTCCATCTAACGCCCCAGTGCTTCAGAATAAAAATGACAACACATTTCCAGAAACTCACACACAGACAGACACACGCATACACACTCAAGGCACTTCATTGGGAAGTGTGAGAGGCCTTTATCGACCATATTTCATTACTGATCTCACTCATGTTTCAAATCACAAAATAAGAGTTTCACACTTCAGTGGCCAGACCCAAACCTCTCCTCTTCATCCTTCCCCTCTGTCTGTCCACCCTTCTGCCCAGAGCTAGACCCATTCCACTAGCTGCACAACCATCTACCGTACACCCTTCACAAAATGTCAGGAACACATACAGTACCACCACCACCCCCCCAACACACACATACACAAACCTGCACACATATGCGTGCACACACAGCCCCAAATTCCCTCTACATCAAATAAGAGAAACTGCCAACTAAGCACTTTCATTGAGTGGACAAAAGGAGTGGTTTGGGAAAAACACTTTGAAAGGAAATAAAAGAGAACAAGAGAAGGAGCCGCTTCACTAGCGCAGACTCTGGGGGGCTAAACACTCATCTTCCACATACTTTTGTTGATTAGTTAGAAGACTTTGAACCCTGCCTTAGAATCTTTATGTTTAGAAGATTTTCACAGATTTGTACTGGTTCAAATAAGGCAGCTCAACAAGCAGAAAACAATTTAGCACCAAATAGGAAAACTGGTGAATTGCAACTGTAATATTAATTAAAATGAGTCTTATTGAAATAAAATCTCTGCTTAAAGACTGACATGACTCAGTTTACACCTCTTGTCTTTCCAGCGTGGCTCCCTCTCTTCCTCCATCCCACTCCGCTGGTACCAGTGCTCTCCAGAGAGCAGAGAGCCAAGCTAATTAACATATCTCTAATGAGTCTTTTCATTTTTTTACTAATTAAACGAGCTCCTCAATAATACATGAAAACAGGACACTGTGCTATTCAATTACATACGTATGGGCCACAGCCAAGCACGTGCATTAATCTGTATGTGTGCATGCCAAGTGGCAGCGTGTTAAGTGTGCCAGGCGTGTGACTGCCAAGTGGGTGTATATGTGTCTGCTTGTGCCCACCCAGTGTATGAGCATGTGCCAAGTGTGCCCATTGTAGAGAATGTGTGGTGGGTCACAGAGGCATGCTATGTATCATGCTGGGTAATCCGCCAATTGCCACTTTGTCTGCCAACTGTTTGCCCACCAATTTTCTCAGTTGTACTTGTGCCACAACCAATTAAGGTGACTAGTGAATGGTCAGTATCTACTATAAAATACACAAGTACAGAAGTTGGCAGATAAGCTGAACTGAGGTATAAGAATTTGTTTCCAGAGAGGAAAAATGAAGTTAATGTATGAGACACAACACCAAAGAGAGACGGAGCACCAAACCCATAAATCATTTGTGTTACTTTAGCCCTTCAAATGGCAATTTTCTCTAATTTCCAGGCTGCATAATCATTATGTACCAATATTATTACATATTATTTCTATCTGCGTAAAATGATACAGTTGTTTCTAATGTCAAATCAAAAAGCCTCTTTGATTTGATGAATCATCTAATTCCTAAATAACCACTTGAAAATATTTTGATTATTGTGCTTTTCAGCAAATGTGATTTTGTTTCCCACAATCAATTTTTCCTGCAATTGCCTGTCTAGAGACTAATGCTGAGTTTCTCCTGAATGTGACACATGACAGTGTGACATGCACACATGCACACTCACACTGGATTGATACCATCTCATACAGGCAGCCAAACACAGAAACCATCACGGAACAACCAATCAAAAAGCAGATATAATCTCAGAGTTTCTTTTGCTATCCACTCAGATCCTCCCCTTTATTATAAATAAAGAAAAGAATAGAAATATGATGGGGAAGGGCTGGGGAGAGGGTAGGGGGACTGTCAGCGAAGGCCAAGGCTTCTCCAGAGAAGTCAAGACACGAAAAGAAGTCTTCCTGCTCTCTCTGTCTGCCTCTGTCCTCCCTCAGAGAAAAGGGAAAAATCTAATTATCAAGCTCCTAAAGATCTCATTATTGGCTGAGTCTCATTTGCATGTGTGAGAGCAGCCCAGCAGGAATGAACCTGAAGACGGCCATTTTGTGCGTGATGTGAGGCACTTTGTCACTGTACAGTCGCTTACTGCCACCTTTAGAAATGACCAGATTAAATGTCTGGCTTCACTCACTCCACTGCTCACTCACCCTCTATGTGGCCGGTGGGTGATTGCTTCACTCACAGCAGCTGAGTGCAGTTGCCATTATTTAAAAATCAAGATAAAGTTGAAATTATAGTAATTTAGGGGCTTCACATGTTACCTTAATACTCAGGTTTGTTGTGAGGTATAGTAAGCGGTGCTGCTGCTACACACATGAACACAGACAACACTTTGTGGTTTTGTGTTAGTACATGTGTTTCTGACTGTGTGGATCCAAGTGCAAACAGACACACATGGACAAAAGTAAATCTGTGTGTGTGTGTGTGTTGGTACGGTGTGTGGAGCCATGTGAGCTGACAGCTCAGACAACAGAGATGTGCGTAGATGCCCTAGAGAATACAGCGAGGGTAGCCAGGCCAGTCACCAACAAACAAGACAAACAAGACAGAGATGGAGAGACTAAAGGCGGGGTGTGTGTGTGTGTGTGTGTGTGTGTGTGTGTGTGTGTGTGTGTGTGTGTGTGTGTGTGTGTGTGTATGATTGCCTTTGCTGTGTCTGGGCCTGTGAGTGTACAAAGCTTTGTCAAGCTAGGGCAAACAGCCTCCCATCGTCTCTCCACTTTCTTCCCCTCTTCCACCCCCCTGTGCCTCTCCCTCTCCAGTCCGTTGACATCTGTTTTGAGTGTTCTGTGCACCTGTAGAGACCGGGGAACTGTGTGTGTGTGTGTGTGTGTGTGTGTGTGTGTGTGTGTGAGAGACAGGGAGAGAGAGAGAGAAAGAGAGAGA
>OMLM01009591.1:0-12145 GCA_900302695.1 Helostoma temminkii
TGATCAATGGAAATCAAAATCATTATCCCATGGAGGTCTGGATTCAGAATCATACTCAAAATAAAAGTGGAAAAGTCAGATCAAAGGCTGATCCAATTTCTGTGGAAATTCCTCAAGACAAGATTAAAAAAGAACAGCTGGAATAGGCTCCAGCACGCCCTTGACCCCTATGGGGACTACGGGGTATAGAAAATGGATGGATGGAAATTCAAAAAGAGGCTCAGCAGTGTGTGTGGCCTCCACGTGCCTGTATGCACTCCCTACAACATCTGGGCATGCTCCTGATGAGACGGATGTTCTCCAGACCTGGATCAGGGCATCAGTCAATTCCTGGACAGGCTGTGGTGCGATGTGGCGACGCTGGATGGAACGAGACATGCATATGGTCTTACAATGGCTCTGAGGATCTCATCCCGGTACCTAATGGCAGTCAGGGCACCTCTGGCTAGCACATAGACGTCTGTGCAACCCTCCAAGGAAATGCCTCCCCCAACCATCACTGACCATCCGCCAAACCGGTCGACCTGGAGGATGTTGCTGGCAGCAGAACGTTCTCTACGATGTCTCCAGACTCTGTCACGTCTGTCACATGTGCTCAATGTGACCTGTTCTCATCCGTGAAGAGCACAGGGTGCCAATGGTGAACTGGACTGTGAGCTCTACTGGTGAGGGCACTGGCAAAATGCAAAAGTGACCAACAATCAGCCAGAAAGGATAAGGACAGGGAAATGGTCTGTGGCCACCACCTGCAGAACCATTCCTTTATAGGGGTTGTCTTGCTAATTGCCTCTAATTTCCACCTGTTGTCTGTTTCATTTGCACAACAGCAGGTGAAATTAAATCACAATCAGTGTTGCTTCCTAACTGGACAGGTTGATATCCCAGAAGTGTGATGGACTTGGACTTACATTGAAATGATTTTGTGCACTCCCTTTATTTTTTGAGCAGTGTACAGTAGCAGTGTACAGTTAATAAAAATAGTTCACAGTTGCAACCAATGACTGGGTTTACTTACACTGAAGTAATAGAATGTGGTTTCTAGGGAAATCCAGAAACAAGTTTACATGCAGTCAAGAAAACTGGCAATGTGTCTTTCATATCGCTGTGGAGGAATTTTGGCCCACTCTTCTTTGCAGAATTGTTTTAATTTAGCCACACTACAGCCACAGCATCTCAATCGTAGTCTAAGTGGACTTGCTGGTGTGTTTTGGATTATTGTCCTTTTGCATAATCTAAGTGTGATTAAGCTTGAGGTCACAAACTGATGTTTAGACATTCTCAAAATTAATGGTTCCATCATTAATGGCAAGTCCTCTAGGTTGTAAAGCTGCAAAGCAGTCCCAGACTATCACAATACCACCACTATGTGTGACTGTTGATATGATGTTCTTTTTATGAAATGCTGTACACTAGATGCAATGGGAACACCTTCCAAAAAGTTTGCTCAAATTTGCTCAAATGTTTTTGGCATAATCAAAATATTTTTTGGCTAATGTGAGATGAGCCTTTGTATTCTTTTAGGTCAGCAGTGGCTTTCACCTTGGAATTCTCCCATAGATGCCATTTTGCTCAGTCTCTTTCCTATTGTTGAATCATGAACACTGACGTTAACTGAGGCAGGTGACGCCTGCAGTTGTTCTAGGTTCATTTATGACCTCCTGGGTGAGTCTTTTTTCCATTTGTGGATCATGGCTCTCACTGTGGTTCGCTGGAGTCCCAATGGCTTTGGAACCCTTTCCATAATGATACATGTCAATTACTTTGTTTCTCATCTGTTCTTGAATTTCTTTAGATCACAGCATAATATGTCACTTTTTGTGATCTTATAACTGCTTCACCTTGTCAAACAGCTTCTATTTAGGTGATTTCTTGATTCAGCAGGTCTGGCAGTGATCAGGGCTGCGTGTGGCAAGTAAAACTGAACGACAAAAAAATGTGCTTAATCAATCAGGCAGGTTTGGACAGTTTTTTCCCTTAAATCAAATCATCATTTGAAAACAACATTTGTATTTACTTGTTATCTTTGTGTAATATTAAAATTAGTTTGATGACTATCTGAATCGATTAAGTGTGACAAATGTGCAAAAAATTTAGGAAGGGGGCAATTGCTTTTTCACAGCACTGTACATGCAGCAGAGGAGTACTCTGATTTTTTGTGTGTGTGTCTGGGAGCTCACTGCAGTCAGAGAGAGACATGCAGGCAGATCAGCTCTCTATTTCATGGCGCACACTGAATTAAAGATGGTCAGAAAAGTGAGTTATTAACACTTTGTGTTGGTTTCAGTTTTAGCTGATCTTTTGGCTGACTTGGTTTAAAAACGAGACATCATTGCTTTTCATGTAATGATTGCTCCTCTCAGAGGATAGTAGAAGGGTAGTCTCTGCAGACTTTGTTATTCACAATTATGAAAATCAAGTTTCCCCATTTACATGACAGTTAAGAAATCAGCTTGCTCGCGAAAGCTGACTGTAACCCAGTTACTGTTAACATGCTGATGTTAGCACTGCTAACAGAGTTGATGGATCAATGGGAGACTCTTGGTTTTGTGTAGTAACTGACACAGTGCAGCTCTCTGGATATATCTGTGTTACATTTAATCTTCTTTGTTTTCCCATAACAGGCTTCCTCATAGTTTTTGCATTTGCCATATTTGATATTTTTAAACACTCTGTTTCCACACAAAATAAACTGTTAAATTCCTTTGCCCAGCAGAACACATAAATTAGCCTCTGACAACATGTGTCCCATTGTTGCATGATTAGAGTTTCTCCAGGGTCAATGTAACACTGTTGAGATCCTTTAAATACCATATAGTAGCCACTGAACATCACATGTTTCGGAGATGCTCTGACTTTCTAACCATCACAAAGCTCAGGTCCTTATTTTATGAGGCGATTAGGATATATTTGTATTTTGTATGTTTACAAGTGTTATCCCCGCCGAGAAAGTTGGTTGAAACATGCATGAAAACAAGAAATTTACAGGCTTAAGAACTGGTGTCATGGTAAAATGGCCACTATGCTTAAGTTGCCCATTTTTCCTGCTTACAACACATCAACTTCAAGAATTGACAGTGCAGGAACCACTGTAAAAAGATTGTTATTCACTTCGCCAGTCAATGGTTTTTAAATGCTGTGAGTGCTGCAATTTAGTACTTATTTCAGGATGAAGTGATTTGTTTGTACATCAACTGGTCTTGTGTAAGTTATACTAAGGCCTTAGTGTTCCTGTGTGACCATTTAGACACATATAAAAGAGCTGTACCTCTTTCTCCCTTTCGTTGAGCTTCTCTGTCCCCGGGAGTCCAGTTAGGTTAAGAGGAGGAGCGCTCCGCCTACCTGTTGCTGTGGAGCAGAAAGTCAACAACAGTCAAACAGATGCATGCAGCATCCTAGTGCTGGTCTACACTTTAGAGCACATAATAGCAGGCTGACAACATGTAGTTAATTCCTTTGCTTGGAAGAGACAGGGGAACAAATATTTACACTGTGCATATTGTATAAATATAGCCGTGTGGGAGTGTGAGTCCCATTTGTGCTCTGGAGGTTAAGGAGAGCCAGCTAATTTGAAAAAGAAAAACAGCAAGATAAATATGCATGTAGGTGCCTATTTTCAAATGTACTTATGGAGGAGTGTTAGCATTCATGTGACTGTGCCTGGAGCCATGCCAGGACAACAGAGAGGAGGGAGTACAGAAGGAAAAAGTGGAGAACAGCTCTGTACCTGACACTGTGATTGTTGTGACGGATGGAGTGATGCCAGCGTCTCTGTAATCAGAAGGAAAAGTGTCAGCATCTCTTCTGCCTTATTTAAACACACATCCCACTTACACACAGCATCACTCTGCCTTGTTCACTATTCTCACTCTGGGATTGTCATCGAAAAAAGATGACTCACTGCGTTCAAGATTTTTCAAGGCAGAATAATTAGAAGAACTTGGATAACACCCATGGATGGAAAAAAAAAAAAAAAACGAGAGCAGTGGCACATTAAAAAGGCTCAAAATACCACAGAGATGGAGGTGGAAGTGGGATGCACAGTGATACAAATGTCTGCTCTATTTTATCTCAGCACGCCTGGTGCTGGAGTGTGATGACAGAGGTCAGCGTCTCCGGGGAGCTTGGCTTCACCAGCCCGTCTATTACACACTGGGTTAACAAGCAGAAAGTTTGGACTCTCACATTGCAGCCTGTTTGCTGAGCCACTGCTGGCAGGCTCTGCCGTCCTGAATATACTGCAGCACGTCACACAGCATGGTCCTCTTCCTCCGCTCGTCCTCACGCATTCGCTTCACCCTCTCGTACACCTTGGCACCTGAGAGGGGTTAAACAGAGAGGTCAACAATAACACAAGAAAGGATTCAGAAAAGTGTGCTGTTCAATTAAGGCCTCACCCAAACCAATATTCAATATTCATTTTTTAATATTTCCTCTGTTAATTAATTGTATGATTTTATTGAATATGTACGGCTAAATAGAAGCTACAATAAGCGCTAACATGAGAAATTCACTCTGTTCTGCCCAGCCCACTCTCTGCACTGCTTCCAGACCGAGTCACACAAGGCTTCAAAAAATGTCTTCAAAATAATAGTTATAATATTTTATAATTATTATAATTTTATAAAAAAAAGTTATATTCTGTAGCTTTAAATATGGCAAATACTATGCAAGCAATATTATTATTAATCCAACAGTATCTGAAACAGCAGTACAATAAAATACTGAGTTGCATCTTCCTTTGTGTGCTAAGCATCAACAAACTAGCCAAACATTATTATTCCAAAACATGATCTCAAGATCTCCAAATGATAATTAAGCCAATTCAAAGCCAAACTCAAATAAGGGATTCAGATCTGACAAAACTGTAAAGAGTCTGAATATAAATGCATTTCCATGCATTAAATTTTTTTGTTGGAGTGAAAAGGTCAAAGTAGACTCACTGCAGAAAGACTTGATCCCTGCTTTCCTGTACTCCTGCAGCCTGCGGATCTCTCTCCTCAGTTCAAACTCCACTGGAGGAAAAAAGCAGATAAAGATAAAGGCTCATCTGAACACAGAGAAGCACAGTATTCAAATTCTCTCTTACAACCTAAAGTACTTTACAGCACCCAAACTGATCTGTAAGGAATTCATACACATTTTAAATCCTCAGCATCCATTCATACATGTACAGTGTGATAACGAACTGTCTGTTTAACATTAAGCTACAGGAATCTGGGTATCTGGAGAGTTAGTACTGTGTATATGTGTATATGTATAGTACAGTTTGTTCAGAGGAATAAGCTAGGTGTAGGGCTAAACTAACCTACTAACTAAAACCATTTTCCTCTCAGATTGGACGTCTACTACCACAACAGGTTTTACCACTAAAAATGCAAACATGATGCTGCATTTCAAAGCTTTCACTTCAGCAGTTAAGAGGTAGGTTTGGAAAACATTAAATGACATCCAGGATGGTAGATCACTGATCTGACCAAAAGGAAAAGAAGAATGTTTTTTTAAATCACTGTTTCTCAAGACTTAAAAACACCTAGGTAATACAGTGTTCATCCCTCATGCTGCGATTCACAGTCTTGGAGGATCTATTTCAAGCAGCATTACTAAATTATTAAGATTCATGTTAGTTAATTTTTCTCCTAAAAAAGGGTAGTAGTCTGACATTACAGTCCCATAAAAAATCTTTGAAGCTACAGTCATCTAGCAGCTGGAATTGCTTAAATTAATAGTAACTGTTGCACACACTCCCAGAGTCTGCCATATATCCTCAGCCAAATACTAACAGATACTAACATGCGTGACTTTCGATGAATTTGTCATGTTCAGTTGGTCCAGCGACTCTGGCAAATCGTCTCATGACATCATACAGCTCCTGAACCTCTTTAGGGTAGCATCGTTCCAGCACTGAAAGAAAAGCCAGAGGACGAAAGTTCAGTCGGCAGCAGATTTATAGAAAAACAAATATGACAGAAATATGAAAGAAAAATACGCCCCCTAAACACTTTAAGACACGAGCGGTTTGAGAAGCTAAGTGCATGCTGGCAACAGCCATTAACATGTAGCTGTGAATAAACTCTGGGTTTATGGGTGTGTAAATATTACTAGTATCTCACAGCCACATTGCGGATGGACTGCATTATCATCTATTATCATCTATTCAGGCTGCTGCTGCTGAGGAGTATTTATATCTTTTAGTCATCAAATCAGTTATATGGGTCTGTACGTTTTATCCAAACCAGATAACCATTTATATTTTCACACTATGCACTGTAAAAAGCATATCAACCAGACTTTCTTCTGTAAACTCAGTTTGAGCCATTTACTCTTAATAACACAGATGGAGGTGGATTATGATGTGCCTGTCAGCTAACACAGAACTGTTCATCAAATGAGACTCATTTCTAAGTTGGTCTTTCTGAGCAGCAAAACAACACACTTGTTTGAAATAAAGGTTTTAAAAATGGAAACAGTTCAGAGTGGAGTTTTTCCCCTGTAATAAAATATCTTTGGCCAAGTGTATACGACTGTTCACTTTGTAGTTTGGCAGATTGACAAAATAAATGTGGAAGCTTACAACATCTGCAAATGAGAAACCTGCTGACAGCATCTGGGTAACTAATAAGGACATTTTCAGTGGTAAGCTGCAAAACTTTGAGTTCATTCAGCAAAAAAATCTAAACTTAATTTTGCTTACATTATCCAGCAATAAGTTACATCTTCTAAGATATCTCCATAGACCCACAGATGTTTACTGTCAGCTTGGTATGTGCTGCCAGGGTGAAATCAGTGTTTAAATCCAATATTTCCCCTGACTGCACCGCTACCTCCTCCTCTCCACTGTGCTAGTAACAGCAGTTTGAAGCAGTGGCCAGAGCATGTTTAAATGTTGGATTTAAACACTGGTTCAAATCCAAGCATACATCATGTGAGTACAGGCAGACATCTGGGAGAATATGTAAATAACTATAAGATGCAATTTGCTTTTTTTTAGCATGGCCCTCCTACAGCCCTCACACTCTAACCTGAGACCATTTAGCTTAAAGTTTGACCTGGCTGACTGATTAATTTCTAAATTTCTACCTGAACTCTTAGTTACTGACAGGTCCCATCGGGATAGGTTCAGGGACCCAACCTCTATTCTGTGAATCTTGTGGTTGAGTTGACACATAATCATTTGTGTTTGTTAACTTCCATGTTTCACAGCTAACAACCTAATTTTGGTTAAAGTTCTAATTAAGAGCCTGGTTGAAGAGTGCAACAAGAACATTGTGTACAACTAACAGAGTTAGCAACTTTGCCGTATCAAAGCACAAACGCTCCACCACTTAACTCACTCTACAAGCACACACACTCTGAAGAGCTTGTGGTGTTTGTCTGAGAGCATCGTCCGTGTTGCCGAGTAACACACAAGTGTCAGAGCCAAAGAGACAGGCTGTTTGTGGGGGTGTGAGAAGAGTGGTTGTGTGTATGTGCGTGTGAATTTCTTCGTCAGGCTCCTATATATGAGTGCTAATTAACAGCTGCCATTTCAGGCCAAACACATGAAGTCAAGCTCTTAATAAAACAGTGGACACACATGACAATGGCATTCACATCTCTATGGAGACATCAACCTTTCCTGTGTGGTTTCATACCAGCACATAAACGCAAACAGACAAGGGCAAGAAAACAAAGACTTGAATCATTTAATGTAACAAGTCCTTACAGGACTTCAGACGGACCGCTGCACTAAAACAACAGTGCTGGTCAAACTGCCTCCAGCAGCTACTGAGACATGACACCGTGAGCCTGCCCTACTCGGATAGTGCTTCCATTATTGCATGTGACACACAGACACACACACACACACAATCTTTCACAGTCTCCATGACAACCAGTCTGCAGCTCTAAAGCCACTGTGAGTTCGCTTTTGTCTTGAAAGACTGGAGAGATAAGGAAAAGGAGGGAAAAAGAGAAGGAAGGCTAACTAGAGGCTGCAGGATGCATAAATAAAACATGAGGGGAGAACTCTTCTCTCCCTACACACAGACAATTTCACAGAGCAACACAAGAAGATATGTAGAAGGAATGGGTGGTCGGGAGTCATTTTTAAAAGAAGAAAAATTTAATTGAATAAAATGAATTAGTAGTAGCCATCCACCCTATCTGTTTGACCTCTAATGTATAAACCTAGGAGAAGCAAAAATTTACATCACTCAACTTGCTGAAATCCAACCTGCAACAGGTGGTTCAATAAACGCAGCCCTCTGTATTTCAGTCATTATGGCAGCAGTGCTCATTGCAGGGGAATATATTAACAATGAAGCAATTATGCTGTAGTACCTGCTAACTATTCTGATCATAGCCCTGATCATAAATATGAGCTGTCAGTTGCCACAAGAGGCCACAGAGGTTAACGGTGGTTATTACACAGGAGTTGTTTGCCTGCATCCATAGAAACCCTGCTGCAGCAATTTGGCTGGTAGAGATCAGATGGCTCCCTGAGCTGCTATAAATACTGTCACAGCCAAGCCTACGTGAGCTTCATTAGAGAACTTACTCTGGAATTTTCGCAAGTTGATCAGTCCATGGTCTCTGATAATCCTGAAAGAAATGCAGATTGAGATTTATTACTATGCAAATTAATATTTCAAAAACTCTTACTCTGCTAAATGACACCTGGCATTTATCCATATGCAATTATCTTGGCTTATAAAGTCTATAAAGTAATTATGTACTTGAAAACCCACAGTGTGGCTTGGAAGTTTGTGAACCTTTAGAATTTTTTCATTTCTGTATAAATATGACAAAAAATGTCATAACGTTCTCTCCAGGCACCCCGAAGACATGTATGCAACATGCTTAATTGGTGACTTTACCATAGGTGTGAATGGATGTCTCTGTGTCGGCCCTGTGATATACTGGTGACATGTCCAGGATGTACCCTGCCTCTTGTCCAATGACAGCAGAGAAAGGCTCCAGCATTCCCGGATGGATGGATGGCTGGACATTTCATTTAAGAAGTTAGCTCATTTCTCTTCAGGTCCTCCACACGGGTTCTATAGGATTAAGGTCCAGACCTTGGCTTGGCCTTTCCATAACAATACATTTCTTCCACTTTAACAATGCACTATGAACAACATGCACAGTTGCATGATCCACTTAGTTGTGCTTCAGTTCATGGATGAATTCTTTGGCTTTTTGCTGAAGCAAGAAGTTGTACAACTCAGAATTAACAGTGATGACAAGTCTACTTGGTCCAGAGGCAGCAAAGCAGACCCAAATCATGATACTGCCACCACCATCTTTCATAGCATACAGCATTTAATGCTTTTTGTTCAAGCCAAAATGTTCTACTTTGTTTTCATCCCATCCATTATTCCAGTGGACTTCTGGCTTATCCACATGACCTTTAGCAAGCTGTAGCAATGTTCTTTTTGGAGAGTAATAATTTCCTTCTTGAACCACTTTCATTTCTGTTCAGTGTTCATCCGATGGCCTTTAGCTTTCTAGATGTTAGCCTGGAGCCACCAGACTCACACCTGACTACTGCTATTTACTTTATACTCCCTGATACTTCAGGGATCAGATTTATTAAATAAATATGAAGATTGGATCATAAATGAACAAGTGTATCCTGTGGTCTATTTGTGTAATTGCGCTGCTTTTACCCAGTTTTAGGACTTATGTGAAAATCTGGTCATGTTTTAAGCAGAAATAGGGAAAAGTCAACATTCTTAACCTTGACATTACACCATACACACTCAGCTGCCAGTTTGCACATAGTTAAAAGTATTGGAGTCTAATACGAAAGTCCTACAAAAATCCTAAAAACCTTAAATGTTGTACTGTTTTAATGTTGGTGAAGAGGGATTTTGAATGTTTGGGGGATATAGCTTGTGGTGCTGCTGAATTGCACTGTGCTACACTAACAGGTTTATCTTGACCCCAGTCATGACACTAGAAACCTCTCTGACAGGCTACAACTTCATAGTGATAAATGGGAAGCGCGCAAAGAGGAAGGAACGAGAAGCCACACATGCCATTCCACCATGCTCTGGGAACTCAAACTCATTAAAGTTGATTTAGTGAAGGATGCATTACAGTCAACTCAAAAATAGCAGTTAACAAGCAGAAGGTGGAGAAGTCTGTCTATATGCAGCACTGACTAAGACCGTCAAAAAGAGAGAAGGGTAACAAATGCAAACTCTTTATATTACCGCAATTTAAGTAACACTTAAACTAACAATTATTTTCATCAGCCATTAATTGACAATTATTTTCGTGACCCATGAATGAACTATGTATCTATTTGAATACTGAAAAATGTCATCACAATATCCTACAGCTCAATGTATTTTATTCAAACTGTTTTAACCAACAATCTAAAATAGTCAATTAATGGCAGTTAAGTAGACTCAGATGCATCCATCTAAAGCTAATGAAGTCTAAAGCTACACACATGGATTAGATCTTCTCTTGAAGAGGAGTTTTTGTTGATACTGATTTAGAGAAGTGTAGGTTCAGAACCATTCACTTGTTCTACACTTTGTATTGTAAACTGAAATATCTGATTTATTAAGCTCTGCCAGATTGAATGAGAAAGCATCTGTGAACTATCTTCAAGTTTCTGCACAGATGTTCTATGGGGTTTAAATTTGGGCTTTTGCTGGGCTATTTATAAGAACACTGCTAGTTCTAGGCTGGTGCCAGTGCTGGTTCAGATATGTTTCAACTTTGGAACCTTATAAGAATTGCTTTGCTTTTCCACAGGCTAGAGAGCCACGATAGAGCCATGCCATTACGTCATTATGCTACATCTAATCCTTCACAGAACAGCTGAAGTGAAGCACAACAAGAACGACTAAAATGTCTCTGTATAAGTGTTGTTCATGACTTTGAGAGCCTGAAGTCACATTCCAACACTCCTGGTCCAACACATATGCACTGCTTGTTGTGATTGCTAAGCAAAGTCATTTATAATTAGCAATAACTATGTTTTATCAATCACACTGCAGTTAAACAAATATAAATGCCACACTGATTTTTCTTTATAACATAGCTTTGGTTGATGTTGTTGTCCCAACAGTCCAGCCCCCAGCCACAATCAGTTCTTAGTTCTAGCTCAGTAAAAAGTTGGAACCAGGTTTCTTGGCCGAAAACTGGTTCTTTTGTTGCGAAAACCCAAAGAACTGCATCAAAATGAAGTGTTAGCTCCAAACCAGCCTTTGAACCGGCTTGGTGGTAAGGTGGTATTGTCCTGAAGCCACTCCAGCATTGTCATGGCTGTTTGCTTTGCATCATTGTTGTGCTGTTGAGATGGTTGCAATCTGCGACCTTACAGCTGGATGTCAATAAATGCTACACACTTCACTGTTTGTTTTGGTTTTGAAATGTTTTGACAACCCTGCTCTTATGACTATAACGCTATGACTCATCACAATTTTACTGGAGAGGTCTAGAGAGAGTTCCTTGGACTTAGTGGCTTAGTTTTTTGTCCTGAATTGCACTGTGAATTGTATAACTTTATATAAACAGATTTGTGCCTTTCTAAACTATGCCCAATCAAATCAATTCACTACAGTTGAAACTTCAAGTCAACACATCTCAAGGATAAAGCAAACCTTTGATTTATTGCATTATATTGCACTATAATCAGGTTTTCGGTCTGTATATTACTGGGCAAAAATGGCAATACGGTTTGGTGAAAAACCTGAAGGAGTCGAAATAGTTTCTGAAGCCACTGTGGACATCTTATACCTACTTCTAAACATTTGCATCCAAACTCTCCACTAGTGGGCTTGTTCTATTTGCCAGTCTGAAACTGGGCAAAATGTCAAACAGTTTGGCATGCACAGTGTTCACCTGGGGACAGACACATTTTCCCCATTTCCAAAAATATTCATGGTGTAAAAAGAGCTTCCTGCTGCTTGTAAGCTGCACTTGAATGACTCCCTGTGGCTTGTAATGAGAGCCCACAAAAATGCCTTAAATATGCAATTATAGTCATGCTGCTGACTCTGTAACAATCCCAGTCTCCCAGGACATGTGTTATTAAAGTGCATTTAACAAAACAATAATAAAAAGTTAGATTAGAAGTTATAAATACATTAGCACAGTGAATTCATTAATATTAAGAAGGTACAGCCTGGAGTATAAACCTGTTTGC
>OMLM01009592.1:11421-23852 GCA_900302695.1 Helostoma temminkii
GAGACGAGAGCGGGATAGATGGACAGAGAGAGAGAGAGAGAGAGAGAGAGAGAGAGAGTGTATGATTGAGAGAGCAAGGCCCGACGATAACGAATCAGCTATCTTGTTGAACCAGGCCTGTGTCTGTCTCACCTACATGAACACACACGCGCACTCGCACTCATTGCCTAACATAATCATGTGAAGTAAACAAGTGGCCGTTTGAGAGGCAGACAGTCACCGTTCACAAGCACTCTGCCATGCGTCATCAGTGTGTTGCCATGGTAATGGAGCTTTTATCTGATCCAGGGTCACCACCAACATCACCAACAGCTCCGCTGGGTCTCACACAAATAGGTATGTCACAGACAAACACACACTTACTACAGCACGCATTCAGAGGAAAGGAGGGTGAGTCAATGCTTACATAACCAAAAACATCATCTGCTCATGCAGGTGATGTAAAGATCTTATTCAGCACTCACATTTTGTGACGACACCCTCCAGCCTGATGATGTTCGGATGGTCAAACTGTCCCATGATGGAGGCCTCAGACAGGAAGTCCCTCCTCTGTTTGTCAGAATATCCTGCCTTCAGACTCTTGATGGCCACGTAGATCTCCCTTTTTCCCTGCACTCGCAGCCGACCACTGCACACCTCCCCAAACTCTCCTACACATACACACACACACACACACACACAAGGTTTGATAAAATTGAGACTGGCTGGCAAAAGATATGAGCCTTACAGCTTGTAATGAGATCTGTATCTTTTTATAATATCTAACATCAACTTTGAAAGAAATACAAAATTATTTAATTTTACAAAGGCTATTTAGATGTTTGTCGTGCATGCTTGCTTGCCAATAAGTCTCTAAAGAATCCGTAAATATTTGTCATTTGAATCCACTAAAGTTAATATTTTACTGCTGTTATTAATGTCGTCTACCTTTATGTCAACTTACCAGCTCCTATGACTCTCTCTATGCGAATATTAGAAGCATCAATCTCTTTGGCAAAATCTCTGACAGCCTGGTTAGGGTCTTCGTACGTGTGAGGATGGATGTAGGTCCTACTGCCTGGAAGCTTGACTTCAAGTGCAGAAATGGGGAGAGAAAGATGATTACACGCATACACTACACTAATAAGCTGTACTATTATTTTTAAAAAGTCAGGGACATTGTTTTCACCTCGAGAAAACAATGTCCCTGACAATGCCAATGTAGGAATTTGTCCTAAAGACAAATTTGTCCTCGAGACAAATTCCTACTCAGTGTGAATGCACATTAAATGGGAGCTTTGAGTTGGGTTGAGTTGCTCTGGTTGAGTGACACTGCAAATTATTACATAATGAAACACAAAACTGTTTTGTTAGCAATGGTGTTAAAATGACTCATAATTTTAACAGGAACCCATAAGGTGCTTTGCTCCGCCAACAAACATTTGTGCAAGAAGTGTGAAACGAATTGGTTTATTCAGCTGAGTCTTATGTAGCTATATGCTGTTGTGCAGCTCTCACTGTCTTCTTATGATACATCTGAGGGTATGTAAAGTGTGAGTCTTGTATGTGAATAAATAAACAGTAATTTTCAGGGTTGTCACTTTGAAGTACATTTGCTCTTAGAGTAATATAAAATGTTCCTGTATGTACAGTAGTCATAAATACAGTGTGTAATAATGATCTGATTCATTGCAGGTGGGAGTGACATTTGGTTTAAAGACAAGTTATGACTGTGGGGGCGCTTACATAAGCATATAAATAAAATCACTGATTTGGGGAAACAAAGCAAAATGCACCATATTTCTGACAGTGTGTTCTCCCATTTCTGTTTCTATGGGTCTTTACCTCGGCCATGCTGGAACTGCATTTTCTCTTCATCAGGGTCCTGCTTGGCTTTAATGTATCCACAGTGCCTGAAAAGAAAAATAGAGCTGTATTATGGTCCTGTATACAGTATAAAACAATATGCAGTGATTTCCCATGACACAGATGCTAATATATCATTAAACATCTATGGAAGATCACAAATGTGTGTGCAATCACACACACGTGTTTGCTATTTCCAGGAAGGTCCCATGCTACACAGTGCACAGCCAATGGCTGTGTGTATGAACAAGTAGATGTTTCCTTTAGTGTCTACACAGCCAATTCTTTGAATAAGAGAAGCCTCAAGGATAAAAATAAATCTATTTCTCTTTTTCTCTCTTTCTACTGTTTCTCTATTCCACACTCCCCCTGGAAATGTTATGCCCGAGGTTGAGTGAATGAGTGTGTCACACATGTCTCTGTAAAGGCAGATCTGCGCATTAAAGCAACCCTCAATACTCCTCTGGCCTTTAACCAACACCAGCAACAAACACCCTGCGGCGTAGCTCAGTCCAATGATCAAGTCAAAATATTGACAAATTGATCAACTAAATCCTGCTGTCCAGCTGTGGGGAAGTGTTAAACTTATTATGTTTTACAGACCTCACAGGGGGGTTTCTAGTGTGTGTTTGTGTGTTGTTGAAGAGCCATGTGTTTGAGTGTATTTTTGTCCTCATTTTGTTAAGCCTCAGCCTCAAATCGCCCTGTAACTGTTGGTGAGATTTACTGCTCTTGTTAGGCCAAAAACATAAAATGTATGTATAATACATTTTGGCACTAAACCCAACATAAGTATGTGGCATCCCATCCGGTCCTCCCCTCTCTCTCCTTCCTTTCCTTATCCTCTCCTCCCCAAGTACTGCACAGGTAAAGTAGCAACCAGTCAATCTGTCTGTCCACCATGAAGATAAATCGATTTAGGCTTAGAGCCAAGAGTAACTGGGAAGAGTATCAGGCTGTAAGGAAGGAGTCAATATGTGGATAGGAAAAACCCAAAGAAGTGGAAGGTAAAGATTTAATAAAGAAAATTGATAAAGACAAAAATGATAAAGAAAGGGACACAGAGAGGCAAACACAGCTCCAAAAACAGGGAAAGGTGGAGTCTCGCTATGCTCAGTAAATCTCAGTAATTTGCTGTTTAATCCTTGTGTTGATTTTAAATAGCTGAATGCACGGTGTAACCCAGACATCAATAGGCTGTCAAGGGAATAAACACACACAGAGACACACACGAGGGTAGAGACTGGTTGCTGGTATTTGGTGGATAAAATGAAACGTGGGTGGGGGTTGGACCCCACTTGGTTATCAGCTGGGCTCTAGCCAACTGAGCACCGAGGGACTATGATTACCCCCTTGACACACACACACACACACACACAGTGCTTTGGGGCATGTGTTTAGAACATATGGGGAACGGGGACATGGGTCACACCTCTGCTCCAAGTGTGATAATCCCGTGAGGGCACACCCACCCACACAGACGCACACACGTACATGTGTGCACAAAAAACACCCAACTCCACATTGAAAAAACGTCCCTCATCACTGCTGGATGTGTATTTGTGTTGTTGTGTGGGTCGCCACTGTGCATGGCTGCATATGTGAGAGAGTGTGTGTGTCTGATGGGAAATGAACACATTTCCATAGTAATTACAGAGCAACTCATTTCTCCTCTCCAGTTAGAAATGTCATGAATCATTAGCGCTGCAGTCTTAAACATGGCACAAAACCTGACATGGCTGTGGCTTTTGTTTTTCCCCTGACAGCTGAGTCTGTATGTGTGTTTAAAATGGATATTTTATTTAATACCTAAACTAACTAAACTAAACTCAACTAAACACAACTGAATTACTTTATTACAGGCTCTGGGGGGGTCAATGTGGAGGGCATGTTTCCACAGGTATTCTTGTTTTAATAATTGAATTTTTCATTGTGTTTTCACATTTGAAATTGCAGCAGGTGGCAGTAATACAAGTCCAACACACAGGAACAAATTGTTATCGTAGTGGAATCAGACATTTATATGCATTATTCTCATTCACAGTTTTTCCATCTTTGAACAATTAGGCTGCTTGTTTCACTTTAGTCGTCCATTTTCAGTTCCTCGATCAGTGCTTCCTGTTAGACTTTCAGTACCAAGGCAAAAATAACAGTCAGTCTTTGTGATTAATCTTCACTGACCCTAAAATATTCTGTCTAAAACATGATTTAAGTTTCTATGGTTGTGTTAAGGCAACATGATCTTGGTGTTGTCAGTTGCTGGTGTGGCTCAAGAATGGACTTTCAATCTGATGTTTAAGGCAACATGGATGAGGGGTTCCTGAATGCTTAGAAAAATGGACGTTTAAACATGTGAACTCCCTGACAACATGATGAGTGTCATGTAATATGACTGAAAGCTAATTTGTGATAATGTGGTGATATTGTTTTGTCATCAATTGTGATTAGTTTCATTCAAAAAGTCAGTGTTGACATATGGCACCATGGAGTGGATTTTTCAACAAATGAACTCTCTCCTACCTAAGAGCACGCTCCAGTCAGTGGTGTTTAAAAAGGCAAATTGGTAGCAAAGAAATGTATTTTATAGAGAACAAAGTTGCAGCTATGATACACCTCAAAATGTCTTTTGTAATTATTTTTGTGCAGCTGCAGAAAATCCAGCTATTATCACCACATAACCTTGCTGAGTGGCTAGTTACTTGCTGTTGATTTAGATGCTACATGTATTTACTTTACTGTATACTATAAGCATTCATAGATTCTTGAGCTGAAACTGGCTTCCTAATGAGATGAGATAGTGCTCCTGCATTGCCACTACCTGCTACTTTATTCTTCTCTGCTAAGGTGTAAAATTTGCACCTGTCACTGACATTACTGTTCCATTTAGCAGCCATCAAACCACACTATACTCTGCTTGCTCATACAGTAAACACATCCCACCACCACACGCACAGCCATATATTCATATAGATTTAAAGTACACACACCTGCACCAACCATATAAAAACACACATGTTAATGGACTGCGATATCAGTATCACACCGGGGCTCTCACCTTTCTCTCTGCCTCTCTCTGTTCCACTTCAGTGAGGACAACAGGCTATCCCTGTCCTCCAAAGCCACACACTCCACATTTGCATATCAATTTACTTTTTAATATAATACTCTGTCACTCGAGACCCATTTGTCATTCTGCAAGCAAGCTTCCATCTTCAGAGAACTCCATCCATATATAACTGTCACCATAGCCCCTCCCCCGCTTCCCTGTATGTTGCTGCCCTGTATCTCTGGGGTGCTATATTCTTCCTTAATTCCTCCTTTAACTTAAACCATTCCCTTGTCCAAACCCCCGTTTATCCTTTTTTCCGCTCTCTCCATTTTCTATCCATTTATTCATTGTCCAACAGGCCTTGTGCTCTGCTCTCTTTTCTGTTTTTTGATTGAAGGAGTGGATAGTATGAGCTAGAAAAAGAAGTGAAGAAAAGGAGGTAAGGAAGGGAGATGGAGAGAGAGAGAGTGCTGACAGGCAAGAACACACAATAGGGGTCCAGGCCTGCATACCAACTAACAAGCAATCACCAATGGAGGGGAAGAGTGAGGAGAGAAGGGAGGCAGAAAAGGTGCTGCGACAACACGAGCTTAAGACGAAGAAGCAGAGAATGAACAGATATTCTATCTAGATAGAGTGCTAAATGGAAGTAGAAAAGATTACTAAACTGGATATGTAACATTTTTACAACTGAAAGAAAGAGGGGATGGTGATGTGAACAGTGGACCAAGAAGCAGAATGCAGCAACAATGTTCAACACTATCAGGGAAAGAATGGCATCAAGTCAGGCATTCAGTGAGAAAGCTAAAATGATACCTGTATTTACTCCTCGTAAAATATTAATGCCATATTTATTCATTGTTTTACCCACTTATTCCTGCTCATGATAAACAAAAGCTGGAGCTTATCCTAGCAGGCTTGTCTAGAACCAAGGAGACACCTTGGCAAGGCCACCATACAGAAATCTGGATTATTTAGTTCATTTGACTCTGGCATGAAACCAGAGCAAACAGAGGTTAACTCACATCAACATGTGAAACTCACATGAAAGTTGAACTTTGGACCATGTTTCAGTCATATGACAGAAAGCAAATGTGATACAGTTAGAACTACCAAAACAGCCCGTTCAGAATGGAAAAAATCACTCAAACATCATTACTCTTTCAGGAGTCAGAGTCACGGTGATCATACTGAACATATCTACCCTCAGGCCATCCTCTGCCTCTTCAGCACACTGAGCTCTGTGAGTCTTTTGCATTGCCCAGCAAACTTGTACAGTGTACTGACCATACTTTGCATTTAGGGATATGCACATTAACTGTTTAAAACATATATATATATAGGTACAAAGTTCTGTTTTTTTTAGGTATATTGCCCATCTTATCCAAGCTTCAGTGATATGACAATAAAAAACAGTGAGCCTGTACAGTTGTTTGGTGGCTACTATGCAAATACAAAATGCAGTATTGTTATGTTCGGTAGGAAATGGGCCTAGAATTAAAGGTTTTCAAAAACTATGATGAAGTAGACACCCTTCTTTTCCTGACATTGTTAGTGTTATGTCATGTCTTCATTTATTGGTCTATTAGCTTCAGGCTCGATTGCTGCTTCCATTTCCCCTCAGTCTGACTCCAGGCATGAGAGAGAAAGAGAGACAACATCTAGTGTGCTGGGTTGAGCAGCTTGACAGTGCAGTGCGTAATTAGAGAATAACTCTGATATAGATGGGACCATCATATCACGTCAAATACTTCTACATTCTCTGATAATGTATTTAAAGCCACAACACCCTGCAGTTCACAAAAAGGTTATCTTATCAGCAACGTCTGTGGAACCGTGAGTCCCTGTCTGAGCCAAAGTAGATAGAAAAGTAAGTTTCAGAAAGATGGGAGCGCGGAAAAATGAAGGGAAGAAAGAGAAAGAGAGAAAATGGCAACTAGAAATGCCACATAGACAGAAAGAGAAGGGGATGCAAAGAGGAGATCAAACACAAAGTTCTGTTCAGTAGCAAATAGACTTAGTTCTTCAAAATGTTTCACCTTCCATCTAGAAGGCTTCAGTTCATCACTGATGAAGTCCAGTTGCTACTGAACAGAACGTTTGGGATATTCATGACGTGGATAACAGAATCTTTACATTATTCATTAAGGGCAGAGAAAGGTTGAAGTAAGTGGGGAAAGAATGTGGTAAATATGGATGGTGGTATAACAAAGTGGGACAGACAGAAGCAGTAGAAAAAGAAAGACCAAAGACAAAGTTGTGTGTGGACGGTGATGAGTTAGTGACAGAGGCAGAGAGAATAGAGAGAGAGAGCAAATACTGTTTGTCTTCATGTAAGTGAATAACCTTGGACTAATGTTAACCTGAGATGTGAAGAGAGCTAATAAAGTGTGTAGTTCTGAGCTGTGTGTTATCTTCCAGTTTGTTTTATATGACTGAACACCTTTTATAGGATTAGAAGCCGGCAGCTGGCTGGAAGACCAAAATAGAAATTGATACACTCAGAGACAAGGAAGAGTCAGAGGGTGGCGTTCGTACAGAAACACAGTGTGTTGTCTTCCTTTGCTTTATTTTCTTCACTTCCTTTTACTTTTTTACACTTACACTTCTTGCACTTTTTACACTTCCCTTCCCTTTGTGCAAAATGAACCTTCTTTTCATTCCTTTCCTCTCGTCTTCTTTCTTATCCTCTCTCCATTCCTCTCCCATTTCATTTCCTGTCTCTCCACATTATTTTCCCACTGCTAATCAGAATGACTAGAAAAATGAAATCAGTAAATCATTAGTCACCCCTGCGGCATGACACAATGAAATGACACATCCATCCTCTTTTCTCCATCACTCCCTCCTCCCTCACCTCACAGACACACAGACAAACTCACACATGTATACACACACACTCCCTGCTGTGGGTATCTGCTCTCATCATTACTCATGATAATGGTGATTCCATTTAATATCAAGCTATTAAATAAAAAATAATTACTGTGAATCAAATCAATGGATTAAATTCGCTCTCATTATTTCACAGCAAAATTAACCCGTACACCAACTTGAAAAACAAAAACGTGTTCACTGCTTCGGTGCTAATAAACTATGAGGCTTATAAAAGTTGATTGTGGATAATTAATTAAGAGTGAAAACAGCATGAAAAAAACAAACAAAAAGTCTGGGTGATGTAACAGAGTGTTCAGGAACAAAAGTGACTGCGATTTCTTCTTCTGGTCCTCCCTCTCTCTCTCTCTCTCTCTCTCTCTCTCTCCATCTTGGCCATGTCTGGCACCGGCTCAGCACTCTGTGACCACAGTGTAAAAAGATTTACTCTGCTTGGGCTAATTATTAGGAAGGGGGAATGATTAGCTGAAGATTTATGACTAATAAATCTGTCTATTTTTCATTAACACCCTGTTTGGAAACATTTCATTTAGCTGCCGCTCATTAAAGAGAGTGGTAATGGAAGGGAAGGAAAAGAAAGGAAAAGGAAAAGGAAGGGAAGGGAGAGAGGTGGGGGAGAAATGGTGAGATATAGCTGAGCTGTGGTAATTGATGTAATGTAGCTTAATTTTTAACAACCTGGTAAAAAGGTCAAATGAGAGAAGGTGCAAGGAGAGAGAGAAAAGAAGCAGAGGACAGTGTCATCTATATCCTTAAGTGACATGTGTCTTTATATTTACTAACAAATTGGTGTGTAGATAAGTGTGAAACTAATTCCAGTAATAATGTCACTACTCCGTCACAACTTGATTAGGTCATGATCGTAACATGTGCACCTGTTTATGTGTGTGTAAATCTGACAAATATATTTAAATGCACTAAACTTTAAAACCCCGGCCCAGAGGAGTTTTGAATTTGTCTGATGTTTATAGGACATTTGATCAATCTCACTGCAACATCTGCTCATTTGCATAAACCATGTGTGAAATAGTTTTGCACCTGCAGCAGCTAGCTTCTCTGCTTGTAAGCTACTCTCTAGGCATTCTGCAGACAAAGCTGAATACAGCTACACCCTACAGCTTAGCTGTGTTCACTGAAAGCACCGGCATCCAAGAAATAAAAATCTTTCTAATGACATTACCCACACCATCACATACATGCACACACACCTCCGCACACTGGTCTATTTTGTTCCAGATTGGTATAAACAGAATCCATTGGCTGCCAAATCATTATTAGTGCTATTATAAAGTAAACAGACCAACACCACCCATGGGGAGGGGAATGTATTAGGTAATTTCTGCCTGCACAGTTTGGTAAATATGGCTCTCTCATTTGTGCCTGTTTTCCTCTATCAGGTCTTTTCTGGAATTTAGTAGTTAAAAAACACATAAATTCATACCCATATCCAAAATTGAAAAAAAGAAATCCTCAATTTACCTTTCTTCTAATCTTTCTTTTATTGTTTGCAATTTCAATTTCTCACATTGTCTTAGGAATCCAAACAAGCAGGCACAAACACAACACATTTGAGCTGTTATACACTCAATTAGTATTCTTCAGTTTCTCACAAGTGTCCTTCTCTCGCTACATCTTAACGCTGCTCTCTGCTCTCTCAATAGCATGTTTTCACTTGCGCATGCTTCCGTTCTTTCATCCTTCCTCTTCTCTTTTGTGCCATTAAGTTTTTAAGAATAACCCTGGGCTGCACAACAGATGCTGCGGAGGTAAAAGAGCTTACATGCACAAACATGCGCGTCAACAGGACATGTTATTGTGTTAAGAAGATAAAGCTGTTGGCACTCTCTATTAGTGAGAAATCTTTCTGCTAGAATCAGCCACATTATAATGACATCTCACTTTCTTTCCCTTTTGTGTATTTCTCGTGTGTCCTTTCACACATTTTATTGAAAACTCTGTTTGGAAAGTTGTTGTTCTTCTCCCTACAAAAGTCTTTTATGCCCGGTCTCTGGAAAGTGACTTCACAATGTATTTCTAGTTTCCTCTTTTTGCCTTGGACGATCACTTTAGTCAGCGATTTTAACAGTAACCATACATCTCATTTTGCACTAAGTATCCAATTAATCACAGCTTTTTATTTTAATCCTTTCAGACATTTTTGACAGATTGTGGGCCTGAACTTCCTGTTAATTATCTTCACTTCCCACGACAGATGTACTCCACAACGGCAGACTTTGAGGCACATAACATAAAAACAAAAGCATCACATAGATGGAAACTGCCCCCACATTAAAACATGAACACATAAAAACACGTGGGGAAAAATGTGGCGCACAACCAAAGCCTGCGGCTATTCTGAAAAGGAGATTGTTATAAGGCTGAACAATCAAAAGACTGCAGACAAACAGATGCAAACATATAAACATACACCCAAATGCTGGGAGACAGAAGCTGTAACATGTTTAACAAGGAGTAAAAGAAAGTGAGGACCGAAGAGGAGAGTGCAGTTTGAGTGAAAGGCCATCTGCTGAATCCATGACTATGCCAGTCGCTTCCTACTTTCCCATCGCTTGCACCTGCCAGCCTGCCAAAGCACCCTCAGGAGGACAAAAACACCAACTTCACACACACCAAACACGCTCTCACATGCGCATACTCGCTGAGCAATAATGGCACACACACAGCAATAACTGGTGTGATTTGTCAGCGCCGTGCTGCGTGTGAGGAGCTTTCAGCGTTTTTTCATGTTTCCCCTCCTGCGGTAACAATACCACAACAGCACTTTATTAAACGAGAACAGGACAGAACAGAATAGCCTGCAAATCAGCCCGTTTATGAGGCATAGCTGTTCAGTACCCTGCCAGCAAAGGCTGCAGGGAGTGTGCATGTGCCTTTCTGGGTGTGTGCACTGTACATTGTTATTTTATAGTTCAACACTAAAAAACCCTTCTATCAGGCTGTTGAAAATGTGGTCAGGATTGTGGATTCAATAGGTGAACTAGGTGTAAAGCAAGAACAAAAAGCTCTCCAGCACTGCTCTCCAGTCTAGTGATTATTGGGGAAATGATTTAAACAGCTGGCATTTAGGGAGAAAAGGGCCTTACAAATGTCTGGTGGGAAATCATTTCAACCCTGGCTGACTCTCAGTGTCAATTTCAATTCCAGTTTAATCATTGTCCACATTGAACTAGTCTCAGCAAATACATCAGATTCTCGATACATTGAAGTTGGTACTGGCGAGCAATCTTCCAAATGTAAATTTCAAGAATGGAACAGGAAATGAAAGTTGCAGAGCCAAAGGACAGGCAAAATGAAGAGAAACGCAGAAGCAGAGAGTGAAATGAAAACAGAGGGTGAAAGAGAAATGCACTGATTTGACAGATAAGATACAATAGATTGAAGGAGGGAGGTATGGACAACAAAATATGAGACCAACCAAGCGTCTTTAGATTTTCTTCCAAAGCCTCCAAAATCTGAAGGATAGCCCTCCGTTTGCAGCTAACAGTACAATCGGCCAGCTATCATCTCTTCTACTCATCCCCCCCCTCCTCCTTCAAAAATCCAACTTTTAATCTCTGCTTGTCTCACATCCTTCTTTTGACTCTTCTCCTCCCTCCATCTATTTAGTTTTCTCTCTTGCGAGCCTCTTCTTCTTTCTCTCTATCTTTCACACCATCTAAAACTGTAGCTCTCTAGAGGTGCGAACAAACTTCAGATGTACTTCCTCCACCCTCCCTGCTGCAGTCTGTCCTTCCCCCTGTCTATCTAAGTGTTCTCATTTCATCCTCCACTCGTGTCTCTCCTTTACATCGCCTCTGTCCATCTTTCTCCCCCCTGAGCTCTCACCTGCACTTGTTTCCCTAGCGATGCGGCTTTGATCCTCGCTTCATTCCCCAAACATGGAACACACTCTATTTATATGCACACACACACACAGTTTGACAGATGTTGTTTAATAGAAAGCCATATCAACACTACATCCTCCCAAGCGTTCCCTCTTCTAAATGGAAGAAAGATAGATAGAAACAGAGAGAGAGACCTGAAATTGATGGCAGTGCCCCGACCCCACTGTAAAACCTAGTTAACGCCTCCCCAGCCAGTGAAACCTGATTAGTTGAGTGTGTGTTTGTGTCATCGTGTGTTCATAGCGCACTATGTTTAACAGGTTGTTTTGCTTCTTACAAGCACAACCTCATAATTCCCCTCTGATTAAAAAAATGTTGATGTGTTCCTGTTCATTTGCAGCGTGTGTGTCTCCACTGATTACATCCCTCCTAGTCAATACTGAATAGAGCACTCAGCCTGATAAGCAATCACCTGAATCAATACTAATGTTTTTACTGTGTGCATTAGTGTGTGCATGTTTGTGTGCATGTGGATATGTGTGTGTAGTTCTTAACATGTGCCTAATCTAGTCGGAGCTTGTGGAGGATAAACATTTAGTTACGGGCACGGTAAATCACAAAAGCCTGTCATCCGTTTCGCTCCTCTCCTCTCCTCTGCTCTTCTCTCCTCTCTTGCCACTGTCACCTACTTGTTCATCCAAAGAAGCTCTCTTCTAACTCTGATCCTTTCATCTTCTTGCCTCTTACAGTCGGCATTCTTTTATTTTGCTTTCTCCCTCTCATCTCCTTGTCCTCTT
>OMLM01009593.1:0-11988 GCA_900302695.1 Helostoma temminkii
CCCACCCCCACTCCTCCCTTTGGAAGGGCACGCACGCATGCACACACACACACACACACACACACACACACACACAGGAGAGTGCTGCAGTGTGGATATTTATACCCAGGTCTGTGTTTCCCATTAGGGCGGCTCTGCCTCTGTTCCACACAGAGCTCACTGAAGGAAATAGAACTCTGAGTTCAATCACTTCACAGACAGTTCCCCATAGGCCCAACACTTTTTATGAAGCATCGTTGGGGGAAATCCTCAGGTACATCCATCCATTTCCCAACCACTTTTACTCTTGAGAGTCTCAAGGATGCTGGAGTCAATCCCGGTTGTATTGGGCAATAGGCATGGTACACAGACGTATAGAGACACTCACATTCACACCTATAGACAATTCACCATTTAACTGCATGTCTTTGGACTGCATGAAGAAGCAGGAGTACCTGAAGAGAACCCACTGGAAGAACATGCAAACTCCACACAGAAAGGACCCTGTCAACAGTGCTAACCCCTACACTGTGCCGAGAAGCCCCTGATGTTCTAAGAAGACAATGCCAGGATTCAAATAATGAGTTCAGAGTTCAGACCTTAACCTGCTGGAAAAGACTGCACACAGTAAATTATAGGTTCTTAGTGACAAAGTAATGCAACTCTTGATGTAAATGAATCTGGTGACATAGCATATGTGTGCTGTAATCAAAGTAGAGCGAGTGTGTGTGTGACATTTTTTAGCCAGGCCTGCATTCATTATATTGTATATGTACTTAATAAAAAAAGAATTTTCATGAACATTGAACAACAAAGTTCTTAAGATCTTCGCCAAGGTCTGTCGGGCTCACAACACACTCCACTTCAACACAGAAATGGATTCACTCTGCAATGTAACTAATGCTTTAACAATCATTTTCATCTCTTTCATAGTTATTTTCACAGATTTATTTCTGATTCAGAAGTCAATCAATGCTGTTGCACTGTTCAGCTTAAACTCCGCCTTCAGTGTGAGGAAGCTGTGCTACAGCTCAGGCGTTTGTCAGCCTGGTGTGACCAGTGCAGGTGGGACTGATTACACTGATCACTGGTGATTAGTGTCAATCAAAGCCTCTGCAACAGCCTAAAATCATACATGGTACCTAAATAGATAGTCATGCATTTGCACTAATAACACAGTTTTTCCAAATACCATATATGAATTAAATCAAATCACCACCACCAGGCCACACGCCATCATATACAAACCAAAATGTTGGATACTTTATAAGGTTGTTTACACATGGTTTTAAAATGTACAACTGTAACACTGTAGCTTCACACATACATACTTATTATTTTTGCTGAAAGATCTTCAGGGAAAATCTCCAACTGACTAAGATGTCACTAAAACACAGTGCAGCTAATAATAAACAGTCATTTTGTAACGGAATCAATCTCCATCACAGATGCCATCTCATGTTTAATAGTCTTTTAAACACGAAATATACTCTACCTCTCTAACAACTCTGCTTCTAACCTCATCTTGTGATCTTTATGAGGCCACTACAATATAAACACTAGTTGATTAGAACCCGTAAAACCATGTGGCTCTTCAGTTCGTCACAGTGACATTTTTCCTCTGCCCTTTCCTGCTCCTAAAGGCGTCTAGTCTTTTTTTTCCCGCTCCCCTTGTGTTGCTCTTAAAGACATGAAACTGTAGCTTCAGTACGGCAACCTTTCTTCTCCTTATCTCTTTTTTTAAGGAACTTGAAAACAGACGGCTTTCATTAGGAAATTTCATGCCTGCATAGTTTCATTCACATTAGCCTCAGACCCAGAAAGAATGGGAAAACAAAAAAAAAATGAATTTGATTAAGTTTCCACTCTGAGGAGTTTAGTCCTGTGATTCTCTTCACTAAACAACTGGAGGCTCAATGAAACCTGAGTCATTTTATCTTTAAATGTAGCCACACTGGGAGAGTAAGATGTGCATTTCCAAAGCATTTTATTATGTATTAGTGAACAGAGTAGACATTCATTCAAGTAAAGAATGGGGGCCCCTTTCTTGTACCACAATGCCCCCACTGCTATTTGTGGCTTCACTAAAGCTGCTTTCCCAATAAGAGAGACGTCAGAAAGATGAATGTTTGGAAATTATACGATTTTATGGACAAACACAGTTTGCAATGATCTCAGTGAGCTTCTGGCCTGCACAGAGGCAAATGAAATTAAACTAAGATCCTCTGAAGAGATAGATACACATACACTCACTTATAATGCTGGAGGCTGTAGAAGGAAGTACTGTATCAGCAGTGATGTAGAAGGAACTTCAGAAAGATGGGACATGAATGTAGCCTAAATTACAACAAGCAAACTAATACACAATACAATACATTCAGAATAAATTGAAATTGGTTTGGTTTAGCAAGTTCAAATATGTTTAAATAAACTGCTGCATCCAGTGGTGTCGTGAAAATAAACAGATTACTCAAGTACTGCGCTTGTGACGGAGTAAATAGAGAAATAATGTGCATTTGAAACCAGCATCTTATTTAACATAGTACAAATATAACATTTCAACTGTGAGAAATTTGATTGCTTTTTGAAAAATATTTAACAACTAATTAGGTTAACTGGCAACAGGTCAGTACGATGACTGGCTGTTTAAACAAGCAGCACAAAGAAGCAGAGTTTTTTATTCAGAGAATCCAGAGAAATCTTTTTAAGCAAGTGACAAGACCAAAGACCAGTATTGAATGGCTGCAAGTACAATTATGAAATATCAACTATGCAGATGTGTTCTCTAGACCCAAGCTCATTTAAAATGAGCTAAGGAGAAGTAGGAAACTGTGCTGTGGTCTGATGAATCAGTTGTTTGGAACTCGTGGACTCTGCGTCCTCTGGCCCAAAGAGGAGTGGGACCATGTGGCTCGTTATGAGGGCACAGTTCTAAAGTCTGTATCCGTGATGGTATGGTGGTGCGTTAATGCACACGGCATGGGTGACTTGCACATCTGTGAACGCACCATTAATGTTGAACTATGTATATGGATTTAAGAGCAACATATAAAGCCATCCAGCTATTCAGACTACATTCTGGATGTATTACTGCAGCATGACTTAGTCCAAAAAGAGACTAAACTGGCCTGTCTGCTGTTCACTGATATAGTAATATATTGTCTTCCTAGTATTATCAAACAAAAACAGGTTTTAAATTCTCTTTAAAGATCTCTAGATGCAAAATACATAACTAGTGTCTAAGACACATTAAAGACCTTACAATGGAATCAAACCTCCAGCGTTAAAATACTACTTAATGCTTTTACAAGCACATGTGGCAACTTGTACTGAAGCTGGGAGAACTGTGGAGATGGTAAAACTGCTCATCAAGAAATATTTTTAAAGATTCCTCCTGGTTTACCAGTCAAAAAATTTCAAATACACCCAAGCTAATCAGTGAGCTTTGCGTGCTGTGCAGGTTTGAGCATCTATACCCCGTGTACCATCTTGTACACGTGTAGGCAGTTGCATTAGCATCCATTTTATCTGAGTGGGGTCACATTATTTCCACAGAAAGAAATAAACAAGCAGCTTCAAACGAATTGCACTCAGCGACAGCGAGGAGTGTCTTGGATGTGAAGCTGTGCAGCGGCAGCCAACATGACAGCAGCGCAGTAATTGAAATTTTCATGAACAGTGGATTTGACTCTGGTTTCATGTAAACTGAGAGAGAGGGAGAGACTAGATTGGGTCGATAGGATGAGGGGTAATATGCGTGGGAGCAGTGAAAGATAATCACATGACCCCCACCACCTACCTCCATCTCCCAAGACACAATGCCCCAGTGATTGACACTGTGTTTGGAGCTGCTCTTTTTCCTTCTCTCATGAGAATAGTTTAACAGTGCCATCTTTGATAACACCGTCACACACTATCACAAACCTTCATCGTGATTTGTGCTAAAGGATTGACAACGGCTCCTTAGGGAGAACTGCTGAGCTCGTCTCTGCTCCCACCGAGCTATAATCACCACTCACAGTATAGCACAGACACAAGGCCATATATAGGTTAAAGTCATCCAGAAGCCTTTTATCTAAATTGTAATGCAAACGATATGTGAACACACATGTAACCGTTGCCTTTCAGTGCATGAAACCAACAACTGAAAGAAGGAAAGGGAGACAAAAAGGGAACAAGTGAAAGGCAGCGATATGACTCGTGCAGCACAGACGGTGACATCCGTGGGTGTACGAGCGAGAAGAGAAGTGTCTAAAACAACACATCAGTCATTCCACAGGTGGAGACATGCGGGTGGAGTTGACAGCATCAGGCAGCATGGTGCCAGCTCATTTGGCGAGGTGATGCTGCTGCTGTTAGAGCCGAGCTGCAGAAACACGAGGCTGACCTTGAGGCAGATGGAAATTCAACGACGAGGAGTGAAATAGAAATCTCTGGGGAAAATAACAGAACAGTGGAGGTCCATTCTCCTCAGGTGTGTGTGCATCTTATTTATAGCACAATCCACTCAGCGCTAAGAGTTCTCGCATCGCATATTCAAAAGTTGTTTCATATAAACAGGCTGTGTACATGTAGAGAAAAGAACTTTAAAGGTTTTTGCAGTTTTTGCAGTTGTGAAAACTTTTCCCCTTCACACCAATATTTAATTATATTCCATCCCATTTACAACAAACAGTATATTTTACCTTATTGCTTATGTTAAATCACCTTTCAGACTTTCTAACTTTATACATTAATCCAGGTTTGCAACTTGCAAGCCAAGCAGATATGAAACTAGGTTTTGCGTTGCCTTCACCTGGACTAAATAGTTGCACTTTTTACACTGCAAAAATAAAAGTCAACAAAGAAGTACCACAAATGTTCTGCGACTACATCTGAGAGGAATTAACTGTCCACACCAGCAGGTGGAGGTAGTCTGTATAAGTCATTGATCCACTCATCAAAGGCTTGACATTGCATATGGCCGAATGCCAGCCTGGTGTGTCATGAACAATAAATCTGACGGGTGATATTTCCATTTGATGCTAACTTCTAAACAGGGATGTATCAAGGATATATTGCAAAAATTAAGTAATGTGTTTAAATTTCCCAAACAGCATCCAACCAACTTTCTCAATAACAAAACCAAACCAATTCAATGCAAAGTTATTTCTGTAGCGTCAAATAAAGAATAATAAATAAAGAATTATCTCAAGGCACTTCACTTTAATATAACTATAATATAAGAATATTATTGTAATAATATAATGTAAGACAAGACCTTACAGAGTTTTTTCAGGTTTTGTTTTCACTATAATTGAAAGCAGTAAATAGAGAAAAACCCTACAGAGAAAAAACTCTTTAACTGATGCCCTCCAGCCTCCAGCAGAACAAGGTTGAAGGTGGACGGTCATCTGCTCCGACTGGTTGAGCTGATCCCAGATTGTATTTCTGTACATTCCAGCCTAGTAGAACTGTTATTTATGTAAAAAAGAAAACAAACAAACAAAAAAACCTCTAAATACTTTTAACTTTTATTTTGTTATTTTGATTTTTAACCAAAACTAGTAAACATTAAAAATACCTGTTACTTATTACAATCTGCATTGTAAGTATGTCATTTAAAAAGATTTCTTTATACTTGCAATTTCTGCTACTTCATACTTCGACTCCATCTCTGCCCCAGATCATCTCTGGGGTAGCTATTGTACTTTTTACTCCAAAACAACTTTTTGATGACCATAGTTACTACATATTGTGATTTCTAATACACAATCCAGTATAATCATAAGACTTTATTAATCTCCAGTGTGAAATTCACAAGCTACCAAGCAGCATCCAGTTCAACTTATTGGATTTAAAACATATAATCATCTAAAAAGTGTATTAAAAATCTGCTTTATCACTGCTTTAACACATGATTGTATCACTAATTATATTCCCATAATTCCATATTCATTAACGAGAAATGAGCAATCATGCATAATAATTATTTTTACTTTTGGTACTTTTGAGGGAAGTATTTTGACTTGTAACAAAGAATTTCTACATTGTGGTACTACTTCTATTTCCTTAGGTAAATGTTTTGATTCTTCCACCTCTGGTTAGACATTGCATTGCATGGACTTATGATCTGAAACCACTAGCAACCTGCAGAGAAAGTACAAACAGTCTTATAGTTTGTAGAGTAGTAATGTAAATAAGTGGGCTACATAATGTAGCCCATTTACTGCTGCCCTCCTTTTAGATTTATGTGGTGGTGGCAGCAGTGCACACCTAATCTGAGCCACATTACAAAGCAAAATAGCAAAACAGTGAACTTGCCAAACTGGTACCATAGGATTTTACAAGGCTGCTTAAGCTGAACACAATTAGTTTAGGATTATTCACAAAGTGCACCCTAAGGTGATGCTCTACATTTGTCTTTAACCTCAAGAACCACAGGACCCAACTGGATCCATATAAATAAAGTAGGTGTTATCATTCTTTTCTTTCCCTACTTTTTACTCACCCCAACTGGTCAAGGCAGATAACCTCCCACCCTGAGCCTGGTTCCACTGGAGGTTTCTTCCATCAGAGAGAGTTTTTCCTTTTCACCGTCTCCTAGTGCTGCTCAAGTGGGATTTGTTGGGTTTTCTATATAGTTTATTATTATATTCTGTAAGGTCTTTTTAATATGTTTTTGATATTTTTTAATATTATATTTTTCTTTTAATATTGTGCCTTGAGATGAGATTTAGTTGTGATTTGAAGCTATATAAATGCACTCTGGATGTTCCATATGTTAAGTGGAACTACAGGTTCAGTTCATGTATTTATGATTATGGTGCAAATACTAGAGTTTTTGACCATATGCTTGTTCTAAATGTTGAATCTCGTAACATTACTAATATTAAGGCATTTGGTTTGAGTTTAGTTTAAGATTCACATCCAAAAATTGCCTCGAAATGTTAACACTAAATGACTGAAATAACTGATCTGGTACTTGCTCCACCGCTGACTTTCAGCTAGTTAGGATGGGATGTTAACTTTTTCTCCCTGAAAATAAGATGACCAGATAAGAATCAGCACAGGGGTTCAGCATGTTGTAGAATAGCAGCTTGTTTTTTTGCTACAAATGCAGTGAATTACCACAGTGCCTTGGTTCAACAGTCATGTACTTTTAGATAATTCCCTGAAACATGGCAGCAGAAATTCGAGAGTTGGAATGCAGGGGAAACAGGCTTCCAGTATAAACTACTGCTGGAGTGTTTGCCTTTCTTCAACAGGAGCCAAAACACTGATGCTGCTGCCTGATTTTATCTTTAGCTGCTCCAAAAACATGACATATGTAAAAAAATAAAGTGTATGTTCATAACCGGACCAGTACAGTGGAACCAGATGTGAGTTATGACTGAGTAGAGCAGAGCAGGACTGTGAGCCCAGATCCTGTTTCTGCAAGACTGCAGAGCATAGCAGCCTCACAACTACTGAGCATTTCCCCTAATTCCCTTTTTTCTTAGCTTCTATCTCAAAATGATTCTGTGTGTATTGATGTTAAAGTCCATGTAAAGCCCTCTGCTGAGGCCATACAATAAGATCTGTTAAACCTGCAACTTGCTCTGAGAAACACACAATGAGTATGTTCTAGTTCCTAAAAGAGAAAAACAGTGTTGACTGCTGTCTTGTGCAGAAAACAATCTATGTCAGAATTCAAAGGGGCCGTGCCGTCACAGGTTTAAAAGTAGAGCAGTCTGAGGAGTAGCCTGAAACAATGTCCGTGGCAGCTGACCACATGGACATGGCTGCCACACAAGGGTCAGAAGCTTTTTTAAGAGCTGCAGTTATTAGTGAAGCTACATACAGGGGTGGGCTACATTCCTGTGATGTAAGAGGTAAGTGTTTGATTCCCTAAAGGTAAAACCAGACAAGCTAGAGTTGTTTCACTCAGGTAACGCTTCCTTTTACATGTCCTGTATTTTCCTGATTATTCCCTAAAAACATTCTTTATAATTACCTAAACAATACTGGCATTTAGTTGAGGATATTAAGAGGATATGCAACTGATATGTGTTTCTGTGGAAACTGGAAGTTTGCTGGTAACTAACAGCTAAATACAATTACCTATTAGAATAGGCTAAGGAAGGCTTCCAGCAAATTATTTTAGAAAATACAGGAAGTGAAATATGAAGTGTGTGATGATGTTACTCTCATTTAATTGTTTATGGTCAGCTTGCACTTGCTCTGGTTCTAGTCTTGTATTTATGGTGTTAATCATCCCCCTGCCTTCTGTATATTAAAATACCTTTCTGCATGACATCATCTGGAATTCACATGAAGCAGGTCGACCAAGACTACAACCTTTATAACATGAGGAACCAGATAGCATCATCTGGAGGAGTTTTACAGTTAGAAACAAAACCAGGAAGCAAGGTGATCATCAGTGTATTCACCCTTTAAGCTCAAAACAAACAAACAGGTTCTTTTTACCAAGTCTAAGAGAAGTTAGCAGTTAGTTACCTTTACTAACACCCTTTTGAACAATGAGGACAAACTCCAACACACGGAGTTCAGCCCGAGTGGAGCAGTTTAAATTAAGTGAACTTGGTATTTTGTAAATGTCACATCCTTTCTGGCACATTAATCAAAAGAAAACATGGCACAGGACTATAATTTGTTGTAGATTGTTGTACTAATAAATCATACAATTTTGAATACTCAATAAAATGTCATATCAGCTTCAGCTGAGGCATCTTTACACCAGACGTTGTTCATCTCTTACATTTAAAATGTGTACTAACACCCTAATAAGCTTAAACACATGGTACTGTATGTGAGAGCTGCTTTGAGGTGGACTTTTACTATTTTAAGAAAGAAAAAAAAAGCATTTTACAAAAGGTTGACAGTTTATTCTCATAAAGCAATCAATGTAGCGTATATATAAGAATTTTTTTCTATAAATATAAAGGTTCTCTTCATAACAAATGCAAAGGAAATGACTTCAAAGCTGTGACTGTTGTAGAGCCGTCAACACAATAAAAGGATTATTATGAACCGGAAGCGCCGTCTGACAAGAATACAAGTCATGGTGTGTGTGTGAGAGCCGAGCTGCACTGACAGCAGCCGCTCTGCGTTTCGACACAAGGCTTCCTTTCTCCTGCAGTGGAAGACACGCTGGCTGCTCTTCAGTCTCACAGCGCAGACATGCAGCTACGTTCACCCGGATCAAATGACTCTGCAGTAACTGACACACTCAACCTCCTAACGAACAAACACGAAGCAAAAATGCGTTTCCTCACAGACATCTCGGATACGTTCACGACAGATGACTCTCACCACATCCACAGTGCCATGTTAAATCTGGACGACCCCGTCTGTGTGCTAAATTCCGTCCTCTGTGCCATCACAAATTTATAATTAGATAATCTGAATAAAGTAAGACAAAAAAAACTCACATTCAAAATTGATCCGTCACGACCCCAAACTGTCAGTAAGCCTCACATTTCTGCATAACCTTGTGTCTTCTTAAACTGAACCCATGCTACACTCTAAAGAGGTTTCCAATTCTACAGATTTTAAGACCAGGCAATAAAATTTGTGCAGCAAAAAATATTCAAATTTGACCAAATCATTTGCTTTGCTGTGTTAATATTGAGTATTTTTGACGTCTAAGTTCCAGCTTAAAAATATTCAGATGAAATGAAACAAATAAACTGCTCCCACAGTGGAGAAACTGCGCGTGAGACGTTAGTGAAATGATTCACGGCTTCATATAGCTGCAGATTAAAGGATAAAACATTGAACCATTTCACTCTGATGACAGAGGACCCACATTTGCACACATTTAAAATCATTTTGTGGAAGTCAATGCAAATAATCAAACTGCCTTATTGCTTTTTTCTTATTACTTTTACAGACGATCTCTTTACAATTGCAAAATTCTCAAACTGAAAAATTTACTGTTGAGGCTCGAAGGGTGTCTGATGATTTTACATGGCTCTGTGTACACAGATATGATTTCAGTTTAAAACGCGCCTTAAGACACAGACACACACTCTAGGTCTGCTTGGTTTGAATGTTTTCCAGCTTTGGATTTGAATAAGTGGCTCACATTCAGTTTACTTAACACATTAAATACCGCTTCGAAGAGGAGCATAAGAGTGTTCCTGCACGTTTTGCATACACTCACAAAAAAGTTGAACCGTTTTTAACAGCGCACCGTAATATTTGATAGTTTTATGTATTTTCCTTCCTACCAGGCAGCTCCTGGTTTCACATTTCACCACAGTAAATTAATTATTACAGCTCATTATCATATTTCCTGGAAAGGGGGAAAAACTGCAGTACACCTCCCAGGGCTAAAACATGCAAAAACACCAGCATGGACATTTTAACTTGTCTTTCTTTAGAAAGGAATTTTAGAAGTGTAAGGGCCTGAGCTACAGGCCGCAACCATCTGTCACAATGACTCACATTCACAACCTGTGTTTTCCTCCTGCAGGCCGAGGCAACTGCTGCTCAACTGTACACACACACACTCATACAGAGTAGAGCTGGTTTATCGGGATAAGAGAGAGGCCACGAGGAAGCACTTGGGTTTCATGGGACTCTGCTTAGAATAGACCCCGGTGCTTACAAGCAGTCCACTGATCAAAGACACGAACGCTCCACCAGCCGTGTCCACAGTAAGTCCGGTCATGAGACCTCCGGATCCTTGATGGTCGGCTGGTGTTTTGTGATGATTAAGTCCAATTCTGTTATGTCCAAAGTATGAAAAAGTTTTTTTTTTCTTTTAAAGAGAGAATTTAAATCTTTAAATACAAATATATACTTACAAAAATCTCACAAATGTGTATGTACATTAAAAAACTGTCCCCTGTAAGCAAAGGAAAATTAAATGGAACAATAAAACATAAAAAGGATTATCATTCAGTTTGTCACTAAGAAGTCTGAGGTCAAACCACATTACACTGTGGTCTCACCCTGTTTACTGTTGGCTAGTCTTGTGTAAAACCTCCTCCATGAGTTGAGGGTCTTCCCAGACCAGATCCAGAATCCCGAGGTAATGCCAACAATGAGCGTCATGAGATACTTTATCATGAAGACGGTGAAGTCGGGGCTCATGTTGGGGTGGTTCTGGGCAGGACAGGGCACGGCGTACGTCTTGCATGTCTGGCTGATCCATGTCCTCTCCCACTGCTCCCTGAAGGCCTGCTCATAGAAGTAGCAGGCGATGACGATGGTGGCCGGTACTGTGTACAGCACGCTGAAGATTCCAATCCTCACCATCAGCTTCTCCAGCTTCTCCGTCTTTGTGCCATCGTGCTTCATGATGGTGCGGATGCGAAACAGGGACACGAAGCCAGCCAAGAGGAAGGAGGTGCCAATGAACAGGTAGACGAAGAGGGGCGCCAGCACGAAGCCCCGCAGTGCGTCCACGCTGTTGATGCCCACAAAGCAGACCCCACTCAGGACGTCTCCGTCCACCTGACCCACAGCCAGGATGGTGATGGTCTTGATGGCGGGCACGGCCCAGGCTGCCAGGTGGAAGTACTGAGAGTTGGCCTCAATGGCTTCATGACCCCATTTCATCCCCGCTGCCAGGAACCAGGTAAGAGCCAGGATGACCCACCATATGGAGCTGGCCATGCTGAAAAAGTAGAGCATCATGAAGAGGATGGTGCAGCCCTCCTTCTTAGTGCCCTGCACCACAGTCCTTATGTCATTATCAAACCTGTCATTGCAAACCACCTTGTCCTCCAGTAAAAACCCAGCGATGTAGGCGATGGAGACCATGGTGTAGCAGCCAGACAGGAAGACGATGGGCCGCTCTGGGTAGCTGAAGCGCTTCATATCCACTAGATAGGTCAGCACCGTGAATAAAGTGGAAGCACAGCACAACACAGACCAGATGCCGATCCATATCCTGGCGAATTTGAGCTCCTCCTCGCTGAAGTACATCATCCCGTGAGATCTCTTTGGCTCACACGGGGCGCCGCAGTTCTCCTGCCCGAGGAAGCGGTAGTTCAGGTAGGGAGGCACCCTGAGCGA
>OMLM01009594.1:0-13116 GCA_900302695.1 Helostoma temminkii
CCCGCCCCATCCTAAACACCTGATAGCAGCAGTGTTACAGCTCAGAACAGAATATAAGGAGGATGAGGAGGAAGAGAAGAAGGAGAGGATGAGAGCTCTCGAAGCTTAATGGAGCTCCGAGCATCATCACAACAATCAGACCAGTGACAGGAAGGATTCGGTGCTCTCAAAAACAAAAGGACATTACAGGAGAATGAAAACATGGGGCAACCTTGCCTTAACCCCACAGTCTACGTACAATCCAGCATCTGGGGACTGAAGTGCAGCAAACTGGAACACCTCCAAGAGAAAGTCAGAAGAGCAGATACAAATGCACACCACCCTCCATCACAGGAGCAAAATAGCAAAGGTTGCTTTAATGCTGTCTGCGTCTATTACAGCCAAAGGGACAAGCGGAGCTGGTTTGGTTAGATGTTGCGAGATTATCATGTGGTAATTAAGCCACAAGAGAAGAGTGTGTGTTTGGACATTGGTTGTGGAATGGCTATAATTTCTTTCTCTCTTTTTTTTTTTTTTAAACCAGTCAATATATTGAAGGATAATCAAAAAATAAAATAAAGTTGAAAACAAAATAGATGACAATAAATGGAAACAAAATAAGGCAGACAGAGATCATGGCAAAAAAAGAATATTACAGTTAGAAAAGTGGTTATTAATTATTTTCAAATTAAAGTCAAGACGACAGAGAGACTAAATTGACTGGCAACAAGAGAAGGGATAAGAAAAAGACAGAACAGAGCCGACACACAAGGGAAGACTGAGGGTTGGAAAGGGCAAAGTGCAAACTTCCTTTCCCCTTTTCTTTCAACCGTTTCTACATTTTCACTCATGTACCAAGCAAACACGCACAGATACGAACGCTTTTCATTCATTTACCTTTACTGGAGCAAATCATGCAGCAACAGAAATTGATACTGATACCAAAAAGAAACAGGAACGGTCAAATCCAAAGCTGGGGGGAGGTTATCAAAGTGGGACACAACGAGCTGGTAATGATTCACCTCAGGCCATCGCCGATTCATCAACTCACACTCTGTGCAGAATGTACAAATGTACAGAACATTTATGGAAAAGACTGATTTAGGGCCAAAGTGAGCTGAAGATCAGCTGTGCCCCGCAGAGGAGTGTGTGGCTGCAGCACTGGCTGGTGAGCGACATGCGGCACCACAGGCACAGCTCATCCTTGACACCACACACGTCCATGTGCTGATGAGGAGTCTGTCCACTCTCTAGTTTTGCATGCAGAGCTGCACCGCTTAAACACACACGCCTGAGCTATTCTGAAATATTATGTTGACATGTCCGACTAAAACTCTGCGCTGCATAGGAGCCGTCGCTTCCTGTAACACTCCAGCCACAGATGAACTGCAAACACACAACCTCAGAGCATAGTGGAAGAATGGGAGTCTGAAGGGTTCTCCATGGTCTTCTCCGTAATAATATAGGCCATGTAGTTGATTCACCTATTGAGAAACGCATAAAGTTTGGCAGACAAATATCACGTCCGAGGATTTGTGGCTCCAAATGAGACCACGCGGGAACCCTAGCTCACTTCTGGTGCAGCCAGTAACTGTAGAGTTAGAATTACATTTGTGACTGGATGACTTTTAAATATCCGTAAGTTGCAAATCAACGCCAATATGTTTCTGCCGGTGGCAGACAGATGTTTGATGTTACAGCAAACACACAAACACAGAGACAGCCGTGGATGAGTGGAGATGCACTGAGGTGTATGATTTATGTTTGTGGATGCATAGTAAGATACACACTGCCAAACCTACTGTATATATGGGCCTATAGGACTCTATAGTCTATATACAGTCAGTTAATGGTGATGGGATGGGATCACAGATAATCAGGTAGAGACAAAATGAACTGTAGTTGGGCCACTTACATGGGTATACTGGAAGTGCACAGGAAACTGACTTCTTCAAAGTGCAGAGTTTTATTCCAGACAAAGAGAAGTACAGTAGAAATACATCAACACTGTGGGCAGCTAAGTTATGACAGTGACTTCTAACAACTCTCTTTCGCATGCACCAAGAATACAAAGTGTTAACACTCAAGTTAAATCTTTAAATCACTCAGTAAGATGGTCCTAAGGAGTCCGATACTGAGGCGCCTTGGTGCCGCTGGTTTCATGCTAACTGAACAGGGTAAGGCAGCAGCTCCATCTCCAAAACTAACTCAACACAATACACATTTAGAAAAAAACAACCAACCATGCACACTTCACTGAGTGAACTCATGCTAGTGAAGAGCAGCGAGCTGCAGTCACACACAGTAACTAAAATATTTATGTAAAACAATGGTACCCAGCAGGCCAATATTTCAGAGTTGCTGAAGCACTGTACTGTGTGAATTTCTCATGACACTATTTATCTTTACATCTTCATCACAGTTCAACAAACTCTGAAATGATATGACCAATTAAAGCAAGAGTTACTGTACCATCTGCAAGGAGGGAGAACTGCCAGACAGCATAGCCTCAAATAGAAATGTCCAGCCCTTTCTCCTTAGTTGGAAGAATTTATAAACACAAATCCATGGTTTGTCCCGCACCGGCCCTTTTGTCTCTTCAAGCCCATGCACCATAAACAGACAGAAACAAAGCAGCACTCTACAGATTCCCGCTGCTGGCCCAACACCGCTACAACATGCAAAGTGACGACTGAAAACACAAACTGCTCAACTGATTAATGAAAGTGACTGATATCATGCAAATATTGGTAAGAAACAGAGAATTGGGTTAAAGCGATGCCAGGGGCAACACATGTTGTTGGCTGATGCAAGGTAAAGTGGCTCCATTAGTATCCATTCAGCTTGCTGATTGGCTGAGTGTGGAGGTCGCAGAGGGGGCATGTTGCACTGGTGGATGCAGGTGGCTGTCCACACTGCAGCAGAACTAACAATACAAAACTAAAAAAGGGTCCAGCCGGCCTCATCCGTCATGCAGGAACTGACTCACACACTCCAACCCACACACACCACAAGGAAATCACCACAGTAAGCCCATGCAGACATCCTGGCTTACAGTGGCTTGGGTCAAGAGGTCCAATCTGGACAACCAGCCGAGTGAAATCCCAATTACAAAAAAACAACAACAAAAAAAAAACAGCTTCACAGCTCAGCACATGCTTCAGTTACATATAAAATGTGGTCAAATTAAAATAAACAACCTGAACACACAAAACTTTACATATAGAAAAACTGAAGTGTACAGCTCTACAGCAGGAGTCCAGACTTTTATAAAGTGAACATGCGTCAGTGTTGCTGTGATTCCCAGCATGCTGCTGTTGCACCAGGAGCCAGAAGCTTGTCACAACCACTTAGCCACAGCACCAGGAGAGGGGAACACAGAAGGATTTCTACACTAGGGAAGAAAATAAGAGCATCTGACAGCAATCTGCCATGCATCATCCTTGCACTGTGTTCCTCTCATACCTTCCGGTGCCGAATACACAAACATCATTCCAATTGTTGCAGGAAAACTTGTAATATCTAATGTGGCTACAAGTTGCGCATCAGTGGAAGAACGAGGGGCAACAGCTTAATATGAAAAACTAAATGTTGCAGAGAAAAGTACCCAGCATGCCTTATGTAGTGTTCTTGCACTCCCAATCATCCCCACCACAAAAACAAACAGAGGAAACAAAGTATTTCTAAATTTATAAATGACACACATTCTGCAAACGACGAGGGAGCGGGACACCAGTGGGCTGCATCAGAGCATATCACTAAAGGGAGCATGGGAGCTAGCTGGAAGTCAGTGATCAAGCAGAATTACAATGAGAGTACAGACAGAAGAACAGAAAAAGAGAAAGAGAGAGAGAGAGAGAGAGAACGAGAGGAAAATTACCTCGATCTTACGACCTTCCACCAAAGTGCCGTGGAGCTTTTCTCTGGCTTTCTCTGCGTCGGCACTGTTCTCAAATGTCACAAAGCCGAAACCCTGTGGTAGACGGCAGAGGTTAAAGAGGGCGGCTGCGAGTGAGTGAGTGAGCGAAGAATCCTTAGACACTGGGCTTCATTCTGATATCGTTTAATAGATAATTATTCTACTAATAACTTTCATAACTATGATTTCCCATGTGATGTGCTGTCAAACTGTCACATTTACAGAAAAAAACAGTAATTACTGTCAACAGCCAGGAAGAACTGAAGTGTTGTTTCACAGAAGCAAATGACGTGGGCACTTACCTTTGAACCTCTCTCATTAAAAATTATCTCTACATCCAGAATCTTCCCAAATTGCTGCAAATAAATTTGAAGACAGAAATTAGCACAACTATAAAAGTCAGAGTTTCAGAGTTTGAGCTGTCATTTAGCATCACAAGCTTGTTTGACATTGTGTGAATTACAGCTACTTTGCACTAGAGGTCGCTACTGCACAGAAGACCTCCATTAGGTCTGTCCCTCTGCACTGGTCTCTGCTCTGCTGCTTTTTTCCCCTTCTCACCCATATTAACACAGTGACACATATAACTGATAAACACCAAGAGAACACCCATGAGTGTCTTTGTTATGTCTGTATCTTCACCCCAACAGCAACTAGTAACAAAGCCCTTACATGGGGGACCTGGTGTGTAGACTGACTTATTGATTCCATCAAGGCCCTCCCAACTTTCCCAGCCTCTTACCCCAAACATCTGCCTGAGGTCAGGGTCCCGGAAACGGAAGGGAATGTTTGAGACGTGGAGGCGTTTCGGGGTCCCTTTGGCCTCTGCGGAGTCTCCTGCAGAGCCTCCTGCTCCTGTCCCTCCTGAACTGCACTGCACTCCTGCCTCGCCCTGGGAGGTCTCTTCTGTTTTACCCTGAGGGGAGAGAGAGAGCAGATAAGAGAGGGGTAAATGTAAACAAATGAATTATGATGGTAATTCTAGCAAGTGAAGGCTCTGCTGCAATATTTCTGCTTTCCTTTGTTTACTGTATTGGAAATAAGCAGAGCTGATGAACACAAGAAGCAGAAAATGTTTTTTATAGACTGTAGAAGATGTTATTAATACTCTATAAATACATATTATAACCTCAGTTGCATTTTAAATTAAATATATGAACCCATGCGTCTATAAAGCTTTACCAACATTTGTATGATATGCACAGTGGCACAGCTCTAATGTCAACAACATATGCATCATAGCAGAGCCTGTTAGCATGCTAATCACTGAGTAAGGAGTCTCTTTGTTTGTTTTTTGTTTCCACACACAGAAGCTGTTCTTCACTACAGGAACTAAAACAATTCACGTTTCTGCATCCACATATGCTCAAGGGTTTTGTCAGCTGCCTGATGGTCTACAAGGACATCCGTATGCAGCCCAATTTTGCAGCCAAACTGCTAATGTGGTAACTGTGCATGCACTTGGACACTGTTGTGGAGGTTCAGCTGTATTTTGCAAACAAGGAAGGACTGGAGGTATGTCAGTCTAAAATATATATGATATGTTGTATGATGTAGTCGAGGGGGAACTTGGGACTTCATGGGAATGCCAACATGGAAATGGAACTTTTTTTTTTACCAAGTTAGGTTGAGGACAGCGGAAACAAAAACAGAACCGCAGACCAGTTCAGCTGTGGGTCTGTAAGTTCCCCATGTGAAAAAGGCGTAATACTGAACCACTGTGACGTCTAATCACAGACAATGACTCAACATCTCATATTCTCTGAGCTGACTAAGCTGCTAGTGGATGCTTCAAGACACAGCACTTACGTTGTTACTGGAGGCGGCGGTAGTGGTGGTGGCTCCATTAGCGCCAGGCCCCACCTCTGAGGTACCTTGGCCACCAGCAGCAAACATGGTCCCGGGGCCAAACTCTGTGCCTGGGAGCCCGTTTTGAGGAGGTGGGGGAGGAGGGAATGCTGCAAAGGGTGGGGCCACCAGTCCTTCCTGTCCTCCTGTCGAATCCTGGGAGCCCTGTGGGAGTGACAAGGGGAGGGGGGAGGGAAGGAAAGGAAGGAGGGAGACAACATATGTAGTGAGTAAAGAATTTACAGTAGATGTAGCACCCTAATGAAAGGTAGAAAGAGGGGGTTAAATTTCACTCTCTCGCTCTCTCCCTCTCATTTTCAGCACCCAGTTACTCCACCAGTGTCTGCGCGCTATCCTGCCCCACCTCCCTCCACCTCATATCTCTGACAGGCGTGTGTTTTCAGTCAGCCAACCATGAAATATTTACAGCAAACACATCTATTATTAAGAGTCAGAAAATTCGATACACAGTTTGAGATACAAAGACGCTTATGGGATGAAAGGACACGCAGAGAGATAAATACTAAATGTGACATGTTTATATACAGCTGCAATGTGCGAATCCAGCTTCCTGTTTTTTTTATTACTTTTAGAGGCTGTGTATAATTCAGATGCTTTGTTACAACTGTAGCAGCAGCAGGATCATCTACAGTGTCTTTATAGCTGCGCTGCTGCTCCAACACATGCACCTTATCTGTGATGTGACTCTGCAGAACTGCTCGCTTCAATCACTTCACACACTCAAGGGCATCTTGGACTATCATAAAATCCCTTTACTGCTAAGGCAGAGAGGAAGAGAACAGAGCGAGTTGTTAAGCTCACAGAGGAAGAAGGGTCAAGGCTGCACTTTCCACACCAGGCTGGGCAGGATGACACACAGCATCAACACCATTAGCCACTGGTCCGGCCTGTGCTGTGGGCAAGGCGACGCCTAGAGACACTCTGAGTCTCCTGTTTTAATTAGACAGCATTACTAAGATGCCTCTTAGCAAAAAGGTCTCTCCCTCTCTCTTCCTCTAATCCTACAGCATGACTGCGTGCTCTTCCTCTGCAGCGATGACCGCGCTACACTCGCTGTGAGCAGCCAGCTGCGGCTAAAAGGCCCATCGGCAGCACAGGCAGCTTCAGGGGGTAGATAGAGGAGGCATTAGAGAAAGAAAGCTGCAAAATCCAAAAGCAGGATGAAAAAAGAACTGGGAAACTCGTTCGCTGCGGCGAGGCTCAATGTGTGATTGTGTATTTGAATCTGCTACGGTCTCTGCCACCGAGTGATAAAAGAGGAGCCATCAAAAACCTGTTCACAGAGATAATAAGCTAATAAAAATGACTGGTAAACCTCAGCCCAGCCTGAGTAGGTCATATCAAAGCTTGTGCATACTTGTTGGAGCACGCATGCTTGTAAACATGCAGTAGCCTGTGTTCAGCCACTAAAGGGTGTGTCCTGTAGGAATATCCCAGCCCAGGGGTGAGTCACACACTGGATAAACTGGGCAAAGAGACACAAGAGAGAGAAGGAGAAGAAGGCGAATTTATGATTAGACACAGAGAGAATTAGGCCGGAACATGTTCTGAGAGGGGCGCACATTTACATTTCGAGTGTTACTGAATGAAAGAGCAGAGAGGAGCTGGTGATAATTCATTAGCAGTGATGCCACATGATTACGCAGATGATCTGGTGTTGTTCAGAGAGAAGCAGCTCGTGGTTTGTAAGTTACAACTTTATTTGTTCTGCTGAATAAAGCACCACTGAGTCTCAATGATAAAAAACACTGGCAAAGTGTGTGTGGCCATGTCGTATGTGTCATGACTTATCTAATGAAACATAAACAAACATGAATTAGTGGACGAACTGATGAACTAATAAACAACAGGAGAGTGAGAGCTGACCATGGATTAAGATCAGAACGGGAAACAGTGCAACTTGGGTCCACACAAACATTCCTGCTGACTACAGAGCAGCATTGCCCTACATGGCTGCATCCTATAGTCAAAAAGACAGGGAGAGGGGGGAGGAAAGAGAAATAATGGAAAAAGGGAAAAGGGGGAGGGGGGTGACATTTTAGGGATGTGTCTGGTCTCAGTAAAAACTTTCCTGACATTGTGAGATAACATTTAATCTCGGCTCGGCTTAAAAGGAAACATGATAGGAGCCGAGCTGAAACTAAACAGATCAAGTATCAAACTTCTGTTTATGTCAACAATGTGATAGTGTAACTGTAAAAATGACCATTGGCAGCCGACCCCCGTTCATCCACACTCGCTCTCACCTCGCACACACACAGCGGCCGTGTTACCTGAGACACCATATGTTTCTCCACACATGGAGAGGGACGAGGGGGGAGGGGAGGCCTGTTCACGACAAAACCGTTCAAGCGCGCGTGTGTGTGTGTGTGTGTGTGTGTGTGTCTGCTGCTGACTTTGACCTCATCACCACCAAAGTAAAGCACAGAATAAACAGCTAAGTAGTGATGCTACTGAAAGTCATCCATCATACAAATTGAATGTATCCATAGAGTGCAGCATCTTCTCCCTCTGCAGTCTTTTCTTTTTCCTAAGGCTGCAGTAGAAGTATGTCTCCGTTCATCCATTTCTCTCTTGCCTGCCACGCTTGATGAAAGCCAGAGGGATCTTTTTTTCCTCTTCAAACCGCCGCCACCCGCCTTTTCAGTCAGTCAGAGCGTTTAGTGCGCTGCAATGTCCATCAAAATGCAGGCCACAGCCCATCTCCTTATAGGGTTGCCTCTGTGCTTCTCCTTCCTCGCTATGGACCAATCAAATTACACAAAAGTCTGGTCTTGGATGTAAATAAATAGCTGACTGGTGCAGACCCAGAGGACGACAATGACAGAACTTTGGGTTAAAGCTTGAGTCATGAGTGAACTATACGTCTCGGACACAAACACTAATTCCTGTTAATTCCCATTTTAGCCACAGGCCATCGTTGAGCTGTCTGTCACTGTCAGCAGCTCTGTTGCTGCGTCAGACGTGTGACATGCAGCTTGTCTGTTTTTTGACACTTCTGATCATCGTCGCCAACAGCATCATTATCATAATCGCACTGACAGCCCTTTCTTGAACATCCTGACTCACCTAGGGCAGAGAAATATGGGCTAAAATTACGTTAACCGTTTCTTTTCTTTTCGAAACTGCAACAAACCAAATCAGTTAGAAACCTAATCATTAAAAACATTATTATTAAGTACCAAAACAATATGTTTGTTATATGATAACAAATTAAAAGCAGAACCATCATAATTTTGGCTTTACTGCACATTAGGAGCAAATGAATCCAGGAGAAAGGGAAAGGATGTGAAAACGTTACCAAATGAATGAAAGACATTAATAAGGATTTATGGTCTATTTAAACTGTAAAATGGATTAACTTTTAATTGTTTTCTTATTATAACAAAATATTAGCAGTGCTGTTTATGTAAAAAAACTAAAAAGGCCTGGTTTGGCACTTTGTGTACAGCTTGTTGTCGTGGCCTGTTCCTGTCTCTCTTCTTTTCCACTCACCACTTCTTCACTTCCTGTGTGGCCTTTTCCCTTTTCAGGACTTAATCAGGATGATGGTTACTTGTAGGGTTTTCTATATAATTTCATATAGTTGTACTGTTAAATTCTGTAAGATCTTTACTTTGTAAAGTGCCTTTTTATTTGACGTCCTGTTAATGTCTGCTTTTACTTCTGCCCTTGAGTGAGGTCACAGCAAAAACATCTAATAAAAATAATTTATAAAAAATACAATGCTCAAGAATTATATTTCAATTATGCACAAAAAAATGTGATTTATTTTACCCACATCGATGCAGCTTTACTCCAGATACACTTGATCTCCCTCTGGGTCTGATCTTGCTTTTGTCCAGCATCATCACGTAGCAGTGATGTGTCCACGTTATTCCAAATTACAGGTTTTATCCGATCACTGACTGACATTCACTCTTGAAGGATCTGCCTGACCTTTATTCCAGACACAGACTTGCAGAGGATGGAGCAGCAGAATGATCTTTTCATGTTGAAGCACCAGGAAATCCATCAAACTGATACTAAAGGCAGCCAGAATCAGCTGAAATACGCACATCAAGCCAGGGCAAAGTCTGACTGAAACAAGTGCTGCACTGACACTAATAACTGCTCTATTCCATCCACAAGAAAAACTATTTAATAATATCTTTATGCAAAAACCCACATTTTTATTAGACCTTGAATTGATTGATTAGTGTGTGTGTGAGTGTGTGTGTGTTAATGCATGTGTGAACAACTCAGAACACTCAAGTGTTTTGATGTTTTGATGAGGATTTGATGCTTCTCTTTGTTATAAATGACGGTGGACTGATCTGAAAATGTGAAATAATAATAGCAATAAAAATTTAATAGGCAGATAGTCAATAACAAAAAGTAATAATATTTGATTTCACAGGTCTGTTATTTTCTAATAATTTCTTTGACGTTTTCTGGAAGAAATTTGGTACAAATCACAGCCACCATCATCGAATGCTTAATCTTTTGCAGCTCATTTAACTCAAGCTTGTGTTGAATGCAGAGAAAACTGAGTTAATGTTTTTTTCTAATGGAAGAAAAAAAAGTCAGTGTGACAACTTAAGCAAAAAAATAGACGTTACTGCTTAAACAAATGTTGGTGTGAGCGAAATCCAGGGTGCGATTTGCTTAATCTCGCTCTCTAATCACTGACTGACATTCACACTTAAAGGATTACCCTGACCTTTAATCCAGACTGATTTAACACACAAACACAAACACACACACACACAGCTTTTCAAACTAAATCACCAGGAATCCATGAAACCGATGCTTAAGATAGCCGGGATCTATGGAAGCCTGAAAATCAAACCACTGTAGAGAATGTTTTAACATGCTTCTTGCACTGACACACTGAAGTGCTTGCTAAAACCTTCCACTGCTGCAGGAGGTGGAACCAGTGCGCTGCTGTCATGAGTTTAAATTTAAAATACCCTGCTGTACTGACTGGCTGTTACTGCTGCAGCCTCACTGAGGGTACAGAACTGTTTATCATGCAGGAGTAGGTAAACCTAGGAGATCCTGCGGTCTTTTAGAGCTTACTGCACCACATGTGTGCATCACAACGTTTGTGGTGCCTTTCTGTGTGTGTGCGAGTTCAGATCTGGAGTAAAATGTGAAGTGTCACTGCGTACAGCCTCAGGCAGCGGCAGTGGCTGGCCGTGTGGACAGTGGGAAAACAGTTAACCCTGAGGTGGAGTGGGTGATCACACTTACTCAATTTTGAGCAACAAATACTTGGTGATAATGGCTGGTTCAACTTATGAACTGTGTAAGAACTGGTTTGCTTTTCCACAGGCTCAAGAGACACTGTAGAGCCACATCATTACTCTACACATCTGCCTTCACAGCACTGCTGACCTCAACAACAACAACCACTAGTGTCTCTGTACAAGTGTTGTTCTTGAGTCATTTTGCTGTTAAATATATGTAATGAATGATAGACTGATTTTCATATATAGAACAAAGCTTGTTGATCTTGTTGGTCACAATAGTCGAGCAAAGAGTTGGAAGCAGTTTTCCTGGTCGGGAGATGGTTCTTTCCTTGTGGAGCATTGGTACTGGTTTGGAGGAAATAAGGCCAGCAGTACCGACGACTCCGCACTTTGGTTTAGTGTTTTATGTGAAGTAACATGAGAGAGCGAGCAAGTCAACATCTGATATGAGAGTTGCACACACACAAGGAATAACCGTAATCTGGCTATAATAGGTGTTGCACTAGAATTACTGCCTCAGGATTATAATCCCTTTACAGTTTACATGCATGTTAGTTCAGACTCTGAAATGTTCACAGCGTGGAGCGGACCGACAGTGTAAAACATCATGCCTCCAACTATGGATGTCGCAGACGTACAAAAAGCTGAACAGGTACTTAACAGATCAATCTGTTTGTTTAACTGAACCTGATGAGTGTCTGCGTTAATGCATGTGTGAAGCTACACTCCCAAAGAAAGACACGACCCTGAGGGTAACACACTTGGCTGTGGATATCTTGCAAATTCCTACAAGACCTGTTGGCAAATACAGTCTTGTGTGGATTAAGTTGGATGTGGAACATTTACCCTGCATTTCCACTCCACACCATATCAGAAGCGGAGCGGCTTGTTCTGGTCCTGATGCGTCTTTGTAGTTAAATGCTTTTCTTCTTTCGCTATAGATTCTTCCTACTGTGTTGAGCTGCAACCTACAGACAAAGTCTCCAGTTAAGTCGTGAACGACATGGATCAAGGATTTGTGGCTGTTTTATTTATTTATTTATTTATTAATCGAGCCATGAAAAGAGCAATGATAATTTTTCTTATCTAGTCGTGTTTCACATACAGAGTAGGGAAGTGTTTCTTCTTCTGAAAGTCTGTAGAGGTGGTTATTAAACTAATAAAAATCACTACTGGGTAGATTGAGTGTTTTCGAAAGCATTTTCCTTCAAAAACAGTCTTGGCACGTATCTTTAGGCTGATGCAACACCTCTGGACGTTCACAACTATTAAAGAGGAGAAAATGTTCACAGAATGCTCTCACAAAGTGACAGACTGTTGCTGAACTGTAAAAACAACAGTATGTTAATAGTAAAACATCCTGCTGCAGTGAATGAGCTCACAAGAGGAACAGAGGAGGTTTAACGTTCGGCACATGAGCAGCACCATTATGGAGCGACTACTACAGGGCTGGTCCTTCCTGTCCTACCCACTGCTGATAACCTGGATCAGGTGTGTCCAGCCAATAAGAAGATTTAACTAAAGGGACGGTTGGAAAACAAGCAGGACTGTGGCTCTCAAGGACCAGCGTTAGCCACCCCTGGACTAAGCCGATTTGTCTCTCTTAATAATATCGAGATGGAAATTAGAGAAGGATTAGGAAAGACCTAAACCATGACTGGTTATCTTTAGGTCTACATGAGCAGAACAGTGAGGAAAAAACAAGAAAATCTCCACCATTCATAAAGCTGTCATAAGCATGCATATTTAAATAGAAAGGTTAGCCCATGCTACCACAGAGTCGAGATGCGTCAGCTAAACACAGCACAGACATCCCGTCAGTTTCAGCAGTGACAGAACAACAACAAGATGTTCACTGCTTCATCTGCTCCCGCTGTTCGTGTTTGCTGACATCAGCCTGATGTCCGCAGGAGCTGGCTAGCTGGAGTTAGCCACCTGTAAGCGGACGCAGCCTGTAGAACCTGAACAGCAATCGGTCGACTCCAACGGCTCCACCTCTTCCACAAACACAAGCTGAGAGAAGCTCATCACCTGGATGCACTGGGTGGTCAGAGCTCGCTGGCTGTACTCAATGCTCAGGACAGTGCCACAAACTTGAGCCACCTAGCACAGCGT
>OMLM01009595.1:0-11753 GCA_900302695.1 Helostoma temminkii
GCCATATGTTCTCCTTTTCTCTGTCTCCCATATCACCTAGTTCATTTACATAAATACACAAAATTACTTTTTCCTGGTCATTTTTTTTTCTGGATTTAAATTTACATTCACATTAAGTGATTTGGCAGATGCTTTTATCCAAAGCAACTTACCTGTGAGGTACACAGCAAGCAAGTTCAGTGCATAGAAAGTTACAGAAAAGTTCTGTTTTCAGCAGTTTCTTGAATATTGGGAGTGAGGTTGCTGACTATGCAGAGTTTGGTAGCTCATTCCACCACTGTGGGACCACAAACTGAACCTTGTGATGGATTTTTATGTTTTGTGACAGGACCACCAGATCCCGTTCGTTGGCAAAGCGCATTGGTCGGGAGGGAATCTAGATCTATATCATTCTAAATCATTTAAGAGTATCTCTGCACTCAGTTTAACCACAAACTATCACATTAGTAAAACAGGACTTAGAGTATTTATTTCTCTATGTGCAATAAGCTCTGTTTAGTGTACAAAGTCATACTTGAGGGGTGGCAGTGAAACAATTCAAGATTACAATGAATCACTGCCTTTGGTATGTATGATCAGATTATGATGGTACTATCTGTAGGTATCAATAGAACAGAGTCTTGCTTTCAGGGAAACTACATTTGCAATGGCAAACACTCCACAGTTTGTTGTTTATTCCGATCTTCATCTGAAAAGGTATGTCTATTGACTAAAGGTAGTGAAATAAAAAAGTATATATGTCATTGAAATGTAGTGGCGTAAAGTCATAAAACAAAATTAAAATGATTAGAATCCAAAATAACATTTCAGCTAACCACCAGTTTAGTGAGCATCTACATGAAACTTGATGTTCACTTATCTGCATTCATGCTGATAGCAGCAGGATGAATTCAGAACTATACAGAAACATGTTGTGTGCTAATTTAAATAGCCCAAGGATACTGTTGCTGGCCTGTTTCTCCACACCCATACATGCCATGTCTTTTATCTGCACTCACCCAGCTCATATAAGCCAGCACACACACCCTTTGCCAGTTGGAGCTTGCTACTTTAATGTTTATTCTCTCTTTCAACTTGTTGGTGTTCTAGTCCACATAATTTCTGTTCCAACATGTTCCCTTTTCTTTTCAGTTGCCAAAAACACCTGAATACGAAACAATTTGTGAAGCATGGTGATGGTATGCATGATTACATGGGCTTGAGCTGTTTCTGGAACACCAATCTTTATTGATGCAATAATAAATGATGATAGCAGCAGGATGAATTCAGAGGTGCACAAAAAAATGCTGTCTGCTAATATACAGAGAAATGCATAAAACTCCTCCAGCTCTATGCATAAATAGTAGTAGTTCATTTATTTGTTCGTTTGATCTTAAAACATTCAGATCATTTAATTGTCACACAAAGATAACTGGAGAAAATACAAAATGTTTTTAAATGATGATTATTTTGTTTATTAATAATTTTAAAAAATGATCAAACCTGCCTGGTCCTGAGTTAAAAAGTAATTACCCCTAAATATATTAATTTAATGCGCCACCCTCTCAATAATTGGCAATAAGTCTTTCACATCACTGTGGAAGAATTTTGGTCCACTCTTCCTTGAATAGTTTTAATTCAGCCACATTTGAGGGTGTTCAAGCATCAGCAACCTGTTTAAGGTCATGCCACAGCATGTTAATCGCATTTATGTCTGGATGTTGATTAGGTCACTCCAAAGCCTTTTTATCTAACCATTGTTTTTGTCTTTGTTCTATCCAGTCTCTCTTTTATTGTTGAATCATGAACACTGACCTTGACTGAGGTAAGTGATGTTGTTTTGGATTCTTTTATAACCTCCTGGATGAGTCGTCGCTACACTCTTGGAGTAATTTTCGTAAGACAGCCAGTCATGAGAAGGTTCACAGTGGTTTGCTGGAGTCCCAAAGCCTTAGAAATGTCATTGGAACCCTTTCCAGATTGATACATGTCAATTACTTTGTTTCTCATTTGTTGTTGAATTTGTTTAGATGATATATATATCGTAATCTGAATCTTTTAAGTTTAAAAACATTGAGGGTGTCACTTAATCTATAGGAAACAAAATAAAATAAAAATCTAAATACTAATGTTAAATACACGTAAGTAGAACACCGACTTTAATATTTGGCATTGAAAACAAATTGGCTTTATAAAAAAAATGTATTGGCATTGAAGAAGAATTAGTACTAAAAAAAGTGAATAAAAATATACATTTTTTCATCATTCAGTAAAAAAAAAATTTTTTTATTATTTTTGTGTTTGTGTTGTGACAATCTCATTTTTTCTTGATGTCAGTAGTTTTTTTTTTCAATCACAGTTTTCTTTGAGCTGTGTAAAGTTAGTTTTTTGGGAAGCATGCAAGCACGTCGCGGTTTCTATTGCTCTGCTTTCACAAGTCAAAAAAAAGACATCACAGGGGAGGAGGCTTAGCTACCATTATGGCTAGTTAACTTAACTTTAGCTGACGCTAACTTTAGCTCTTTAACCAGAAGGCCTTTGTCAAACCAGCCAAAATGATGTAACTATGTTACTATGTTAACACAGTTAAAAGCTACAAGAACTATAAACCACTCCAGCTGCACTTGGAGCAGAAATGTGAAAATCTTGCATGTGTGTCAGCTGCCGAGATTTAGTTTAAGATAAAATAAGACTTTATTAATCCAGCAATGGGGAAATTCTTGTGCAAATTTTATTTTTCGATGCCAAATATCAAAGTCAGTGTTCTTGCTCCATATAAAGGAGTCATAGCAACAGGAGAACTGACATAATGGCTGTAACTCTCCTTCTCTGACTTCTCTCCAATAGCTGTGCTTCTCTGCATGCCTCCCTTCCTCTGTACCTTAATGCAGGTATCCTCAGCATCAGAGTTGTATGTTTGCAGTGTGCAGTTGCTGGCTCAACCAACTTGCCCTCTGTTTTATCTGCTGCTTGTTGTTTTCATTTGTTGCCTGTTGTTCTTTGTTATCTTTGTTCCATAATCTACCAACCTGAATGTACTTGACTTTGTTATGCACTCTTCCAGCTCTATAAACCAGCACATACATGCACTGCTGGTTGGAACTTGCTACTTTGTTTCTCATTTAACTTTTCTTTCACTTTGTTGGTCTTACAGTGTGCATCATTTTTATTCAAACTTGTGTTAACATCATGCAGCCTACATATAGGTCTACTACATGCCATTTCCAAATATTCATTTGTATTTGTTGTATAAATGAGGACATAAGACATGTAATGTCAGTAAAAAAAAAAAAATGTAATAGTGTTTTTGTCTATTATTTAATTAAAAAAAAAATATATATATATAGCTAACTGCCTGATGTGTATCCTAAACAAAATACTTGAACCTAATCCTAACCTTGACCCTCCCCTAACCATAAGCATTGAATACCGATGCCTAAACCTAACCCCAATCCTAACCACTGGTTCTATATGCCTGAACCTAACCTCAGTTTAATCCTAAATCTAACCTGTACCTTTGAAGGCTGATACCTGATAGGCTAATCCTAATCCTAACTGAGGATCATCAAACCATAAACCTTTACGGAATTTCTACAGGACTTCTATGTAACTTAACCTGAAAGTAACCCTGCCAAAGTGTTCATGATGAACCTGCTTCATACAACTGTCTCTGACAAAACTCCACTAAAAACTTGAAGGGAGTGACACATATGTGCCAGGGAACATGACTGATATGCGCCGGCTGTGCCTTGCCCTTGGTTCTTTACGCCAAAGAGAATGATTTAAGTCCAATAACTTTACCTAACCTTAACCATGACCACAATATCCCCAACCCTAACTATGACCCTAACCTTAATCCAACCTTAACTAAGCCATGAATAAAATCCAATGACCTTCTCATAGGACCAGCATCTGGTCCCCACAAAGAAAGCCATGTCCCCACAGGTAAGTGTGTTTTCAGATTTAGGTCCCCACAAAATGAGTAATACCTGCGACACTCACACACTTTCCGAGTGAGAAATACGACGTTTTCTTGTCATAATTGGACCTGTACTAAACTCCAAGTTCCTTCATGTAAATGGACAAGCACACTCATGCATGCGTCTGAATCTTACCAATGACAGGTCGGTAGTTGATCACTTTGTATGTGCTGATCTGTTTGTATTTGCCCCGATTCATTCCAGGACTGCGCAGACACCGATCGCACCAGAAACAGGGGATCAGCGCCACGAACACCACTGCCTCCAGGTGACACATCAAAAACATCCTGTAGCTCATGGTAAGAAAAGAAAATCAATCGCTAATGAGTAATGTAACAACTTAAAATATCCACGCAATAACAAACATTGGACAAATGGGAGAACGAAGTAACAAAGAAGGAGAATATATATTACGTTCCAGGTGATGATGCTTTATGAAAACCAATGTAACTATCTTGATGTCCTTCTTGTATGTACTTTAAAAGCATCAAGTCACACTTGGGGAAAGCTCCACCTCTTCTCTTGCCATAGATCAGCCAGATCAGACTCCTACCGACACCTCCTGCTTATCAGGTACCAGGTTAGAAACGTCAGGAGGAAAGCAATAAGTTGCTCCTCTGCTGTTCTTCTCTCTTCTGGTGTAAAAAGTGAAATCTAGAGTTAAGATGAGTCAGAAGAATCAGCTCAAGTAGCCTAGAAAGGAAGGCACTTTCACCACTGTATTCTATCCAAGACAATAAGTGGGTATCTGTTGTTTCTGGCTCTTGCCTGCCTAAAGAGAGAACCAGAAGGCACCGTGTGAAACTCTGAGTGCAGGCGAGAGCTGTCAGACTGAGACTGGCTGCTCAATGGAGTTGCAATTATTTTACTACTAACTTTACTAATATGCCATGTGGCAAAAGTTGTACTGAAACTAGTGTTGTTACTTTTTTGCACGTTTGCTTATGCTCCATATCTGCTGCACCTTCAAAGCTTATGCTGACCTGCGCATTTGCTTCACTGTATAGACCAGAAAAAAATAAGCGTACAGTCAAAATCCTTTCCAGCTTTAGTTTTTACTTTGTACAACAAGTGTTCACTGGGCAGCAGTGGGGAGGATTATACACATATACACTTGTGTATGTGATTGTGTATGTGAAACAGATTGTGCAATAGTATGATGTATTAGTGTGAGCACTGCAGTAAGCAGAAGGTGTGTGTGTGCATGCATGTGTGTAATAATATGATGATGTAAGCAGTTTGTAATGCAGTTAGTCCATGTAACAGTGACTTTATCATTACTGCACACTGCAGCAGCAGAGGTTTCATTGCATCTCCACTCACCATCCACAAGAGGTCACACTCCTCCACCAAACAGCCGTCCCAATTTCATTCAGTCTCTGTGTGAGGGTGTGTGTTGTACGTGTGTGTTGTAGATTGCAGTAGTTATCTCCAGTTAATAAAGCTGGATGGTTTGGATAGTGGACTTCAGTGTGAGTCAGACACACATACTGTCTGCCTGTCTTTGCATACTGCTGTTGTTACCGACAATGTTAACGTCACTGTCAGGTGGATCTTGCATGTGTGTATTTCACTTCTTGAATGGTTCAGGGTGAAGGTGTGGAGGTCTGAGTTTCTGAAGACACAGCATAAGCGAGGCTTAAGCTCAACATAGCAGTTCTGACTAAACCAACACAGCGGTAAATGCAGCTGCAGATTATGACGTGTGTAAAGAGTGTTCAGAGAGAGAAAGATGCATTAACTTCAAGGACAACTACAGTATCTGGGATTGGATCTTTGATTGTGTGTGCGTTTGCAAGTGCCATCTTACATTTTGATTGCCATCTATAAGCCTACAGCTGAAGCCACTGAAATGGAAATGTGAATTCGAATCTGCTCTTCCTACGCCATGGGGCAGTTCAGTTTGTACTGGTGAACGCTCTCCTCAGTCCCGTGTCACCAAATGAAGGAGAAGAGCCTGTTCCACCCCCTCATCTGTGATGTCACACTGATGTTCACTGTAGCTGCACAGAGAACGAATTAGGAAGCACGCAGTGGATGAGTGTGACAGCAGAGCGATCGGAAGTGATTATCTGAGCCACGGAGTTCTGGTTTAGAATACTAAGTAGGAAAGAAAGTGTAACATAATCAATATCCTTTGTATTGACAGCAGATCAAATATGTACTGAGAAAAGCACAACCTCCAGTCATGGCAGCACATAGATGCATTACCAACTCTGCAAGTTAGTTAAACCACAAACATAGGTCTCATTAAACAGCTATCACAGAGGAACATGCACTTGAATGATCACCACAGTGTCTTGCTGTTTGTTTTCACTTGTAGGGTGGTAGGAGTTTCAATTTGTCAGCTTGTTCTTGAGTTATACTGCCATCAGGTGGTAGTAAAAACAATAATTAAGCTCCAAAGGCACAAGTGGGCACTCCTCAAAGGCATTCATAATTCTGCAATGAGGTGTACATGCAACAAATCCAGCATGCTTTCTTACATTTGCCTGCTAAATCAATCAGTGCTTGGGCAGTGGAAAGCTCTAAAATACAACCCCAAGTTTCTGATCCTGAAAAGGTGGTTTTAGGTTATTCAATATAATTTTTGTTTCAAAAATACTAATGCCTCACTATATAACAATTGTGGCCATTTTGTGTCATTCAGAATCACGTTTTATTGTGTATAACATGTAAAATAAAGGAATTTATGCTGCAGCCAGAGTTCTGACTGGAAATTTCTCTTACATTGGCGTCCTTCAACTTCCCTGAAAAATCTAGAATAAAATTAAAAAAATCCTTCTTCTCACATATAAAGTATTCAATGATCAAGCCTCTTCATATCTGAAAGACGTCATAGTACCGTATCATCCCAGCAGAACATCTCATTCTCAGAGTGCAGGTCTACTTGTGGCTCTCAGAGTCTTAAGCTATCAAGCTCCTCTCATGTGGAACCAGTTCTCAGTTTGCGTCCAGGATGCAGACACTCTCTCTCTCTATGTTTAAGACTAAGCTTAAAACTTTTTTGATAAAGCTTATAGTTAGAGCTATTTCACGTGACTTCCATCTCTTAGTTATGCTGCTACAGATTTAGACTGCTGGGGGGACCTTCCTTGACACACTGAGCTCCTCTCCTCTTATCTCTTCTGGAGGTTTCCTCTATTAAAGGGAGTTTTGCGCTCCGCTGTCTCCTATATTTAAGCAATATCACACAAGAGGGAGTGCTGTTGTACTATATATCAGCACGGCTGTGATGTGATCCAGATCCAGATCCAGAATCCAGATTGCCTGTCAACCTGCCATGAAACTGACTTTAAAATACCAAAATGTCTTTCCTCTATGAAGCCAGAGAAATTGACAAAGGCTTTTACTGACTGTCTGAACTATACCAGGAAACTTTTCCTGGTATGGTTATACGGAACCCAATTAACATTGGATGGACCAAGCCATTTTTCTTTACTTAATATCTACACTGTGTAATCTGTACTCCAGAGGTTGGCCCAATTTAATTACATTTTAAAGGACAGCACTTGGAATTTGTCTTGGTGACACTTTTGCAGGAGCACCGACAACCCAATTAACAAAACAAGTGTAAGCGCTGTCACATATGATACAAGGTCAACAGCACCCTGCTTTCATCAAAGGGGAACATTTAAGGGCATTCACTGTGCTTTTAAGGGTGCACATGACTCTGTGGTTTTAAACTCTCTATTAATTTCCTGTGTGTTTAGTATACAGATAAGTAACATGGCAGTACAGTGCAGTGACACCAGTGGTGAGTGACATGTATTTCCTTTTTGCTTTGCTTAATCCAAACACCACTTTATTCTAAATAATGAAACCACTGTCGTGCTCTTAGCTACTTATTAATCTTATATATCCTGCTTTGTCTATAAAAATGGAACAATAACTAGTACTATGCCATTTTATTATATCTGCAGTGTGTTAGTGTTGATGCACCAAATTATACAGTAATTTATGAGTGATGTTCTTGTATTCATCTGATTCTGTCATAGGCCAATAAAATTTGATATGACACAAGGACACAACTGTATAGCTCTTACTGCTCTGATTTGAAGTTTGATCATCTCACATGGTTATTAAAGCAGAACAGATGCCTAATTAGAGCAACTGGAAACACCTGAGTGGGAGTGGAACATCAGTATCCAGCTGCCCTTTTTAGTTTCCACTAAGTAGCCTCGTTTTGTGAGCTAAGATTTGTGTTTGAGGAAATAACTTCTAGATATCTCTAATAAACATGAGGGACGGAACGGGAAAGAAGACAGGATATACAGAGAGGTGACCAAGGGGGATAAAATACAGCAAGACACAGACATAAAGTAAATTCAGGAAAAGAGAGATGTTTAGTCACAAAGCCAGATGAGTGAAAGGCAGAGTGGTTAAGTAAACTTAGCAGAGAGTGAGCGAGTAAAAGAGGAATAGAGAGTAAGGGAGAGATAGACCATTGGTGCCGCAGCGGGAGCCACCGTCACACGGACTGTCAGAGGGGTCGTTACCGGAGAGCGCAGCAGCTGCTTACCGTTTACCGACAGTCACACCAGGGGAGAAGCACAGAGGAGCAAGAAAGAAGAAGAATTAGAAGAAAACAACAGGGAGACTCGTTTTATTTGCAGTGGCTGTCGCGGGCGTATCATCACCTCCACAGGATCTACTGCCCACTTCATCATCATCCCTCATTATCATAACCCTCATCCTCCTCATCATCCAGACCTCTTCTCCTGTTCTTCTTTTTTACCTTCACCATGCCGGGTTGGCGGAGGAACCTCACTTTCTGTCTGCAGCGGATGCACGAGGAAGGTAGGAAGGCAAAACAAATGAACGTGCGCTTGTGTTTGCGCCAGTGAATGTTTGCGCGTGTTTTCATTTATTCTGAAATGTGAGCAGTTTGTTTGTGAAGCCACTTTGGATCTGCTTCATGTGTTTGGAGTTTTCTGGTTCAGTGGAAGTGCGTGCGCGTGTGCGCGCACATGTTCTCTGGGCTGATTGAGAAGCACCTGCAGCTTAGTAATTGTGTGTGAACGCACTACTCGTGTGTGTGTGTGTGTGTGTGTATGTGTGTGTGTGTGTGTGTGTGTGTGTGTGTGTGTGTGTGTGTGTGTGTGAGGGAGAGAGAGAGAGAGAGAGATGCAGCGTGGTGGTCTTGCAGTATGAACACAGAAGGAGGCAGACAGTGATGGTGTTCATCGGCCTGCGTTATAGTCAATATATGAATGTGTTGTGGTGACAAAGTACAGTGGCAGAGATAGAATGATGTTTACAATAGGGTTGATTCAAACAGAGACAATTGTTGTACATTAATACAGGGAAGCCATCTCCTGTTGAAGTTAGACTCCTTAAATTACCAAGACTACCAGGATTCTTTTAGCCGTTTTGTATTTGTAGTAAATAAAAGCATAGTCTTGCTTCCATCTAAAGTCCACTGTTTGTGCATCTTATTGTAACCTACTGTAACCTTTTCGTCATTCACTTTGCCAACCTTAGAAGGCAAATTAAGTGAAATAACTGCCCCCTTCATAGACAAGTACATTACCTTAGATCAGGATCAGGGCAGTCTAAAGGAAATGACCCAGCTGTGGACACTATTGTCCACAAACAGCAGTGGACAACAGTGTTTTAATTTGGGCTTGGTCCCTTTAAATCTTAGCCTACATTGGCAGGCCTGTTCCTGTTTCAACATGACAGATCCTTAGTGTGGAAAATATGGTCACACATGGACTTCAAAGCTTGGTGTGGAAGACCTTTTACAGTGCCTTAATGTCAAGGGATGAATTGCAAGACAGAACATACAGACCTTACTAATGTCCTTGTGTCTGAATGGGAGCAAATCCCTGCAGCCAGGTTTTAAAATCTTCTACAAAGCCTTGTCAGAAGAGTAACAGCTCTAATAGTAGCACATGAAAACCCAGAATTTTGAATTATTTTTTTTCTTCAGTGATCACCTGGGGTAAAGTGAGTGTCTATATGCTGGTCTTGTAGTGCACATAACACGTTGTCAATGATTACATTGATTGCGGTCGAGATCTTGTGTAAATTGCATAACCTACTTTAAACAGTTAAAGTGGTTTATTCCGTTATTTACAGCGTAAAAGTGTTTGCCCAACTCATGTAGCAAACCATGTCCTGTAACTGTGTGAGGGTGTTTATCTTCTGTTTGAAAACCTGCTTATTCACTTCATCTGTAGGTGTGTGCGCGTGTGTGTGAAAGAGAGGTAGTGCATAGGTAAGCGAGAATTCACGTCTGTATGTAGGATGGTTACCAGAGTGTGAGTGTGTATAAGAGGGGTTGGGGGGTTCTGAGGCGACAGAGAGCAAGAAGGATGTTTGTTTGTTTATGATGTGTCTGTGTGTGAGTGAGGCAGACAGCAGAAGAGAGAGCAAAGAGCCAGACACTGAGAGATGTTGTGAGAATGGTGTTTACTCATGGTGTATCTGTGTCTGAGTGAGAGATCTACCATTTAAATTTGTATGCTGGGTACACAGTGACCCTGCTGGCCAATGATAAGTGCCTTATGGGCCCATGGGTTGGTTAAGGCCCCTAATCGTGCCGGTCCTTGAATTTTATTGGGGGACGCTTCACAGAATTCACTTGGTAAAAACCTGTGTAATGGAGGTGAGGGGATCTTCTCCTTTTATTAAGTCCCCGTGGCAGGTCTTTAGCAAGGCACCAATTCCCGAGCTGCTCCACTGGAGATGCTTAGCGTTAGTAAAGTACATCTTTGCTCCAAGGATGTGATTGTGCAAAATGCAACACAGTAATATGTAAATCATTACTAAACCTTCCCTGAATAAATAAATCTCACTGTATCAGACATTTTGTGTGATAAAGGATGAAATCAGAAGAGATTTTGCATTAACAACAAAAAAAAGTTTTAAATAAAAATAGCATATCACATTTTACTAGAAGGTGCAAAAAGGTAGGATTAGATTGATGCTAGGAGCTTATCTGATCCAGGTAATCAGCAATAGGTAGGGCAGGGATGATTAAAAAACAACTGGCTCTCAATGACTGGGGTTAGTCACCTCTGGCCTAAAGGTAAATTCAGTGGTAGCAGAAACATTTGTTCACAAGGGTAAAAAATGAAGGAAACAAATAACTGTGTTCAGGCAAGATAAGGATACCGGGAGGGACTGGCAATTCACATTAGTTTTAGGATATCAGCTTCATCAGGAGATAACCAGCATTAATCTAAGACCAGGTCTTGTGATCAGAAGTGCAGATTGTATATTTTGTGGAACTTGCAGTTTCTTGGCAGAACACTGTAAAAATTGTCTAGGAGAGGAAAAATAAGTCATGACTGTTGAGTTGTGATACATTAGTAAAGCCAGCAGACCTACTTGCTGGCCTAATATGTGGTAGCGTAATCTAGCTAGCACAAAGAAAACATTTAGCAAACTTTTATAGAAAAAGTTTAACTGATTTGTTTGAAGACATGGCAGATATTGGTTGATTACAAAGATAGCAGATGAAACATGGTTGGGTTTCTGAAACGTGCATCATGCTTTTAACAAGTGGTTGTTTGTGGTGGTGTGTGGTGAATGCTGGAATGCTGGAACTAGCTGCGTTCCAATCGGCCGTGCTGGCATACTGCTTATTGCATATTGGCATGGGCATGGAAATCCTCTTAAACAGAGTACAGTACAGTGCATGAGCCAGTTGATATGAAGCTGATCTCAATTAACTGATAAACAATGCATGGTGACTTGAGGAAAGTTGTGGCAGTGTTGCTTTATTGTGTGTCTCTGCACTTAAGGTAATGCATCAAATATATATTTTAATTGAACGGTAATAGG
>OMLM01009596.1:0-12008 GCA_900302695.1 Helostoma temminkii
TGATCGGCCAACACTGAGTTTTCCCACATAAAAGGGGAAATATGTTTTCGGCTCTGTGGGACAAATCAGATGAAAGAAAAAAGAAAGGTAAGTGATTAGGACTGACACTGAGTATCATACAACAACAACAACATGCAAAATATCTGAGAATGGACTACATTTGCACACAGCTTTATTCTAGCCCTGTAGTACTTCTAAAGAAAACAGCAATGAGGATCAACTTGAAAGCAACAAAACTACATGCAAAAATGTGATGGGGACCGTGAACTGACTGCCAATCGCCCTGCTAGTGCTGTTTTTATCCATTGGTTTGCTCATTCATTTGATTCTGAGCTAAACTATACAGATGTATAAATAGCAGGTGTGACTTTACAACTGCACTTGCACTACTAATAATTTATATATCTTTTTTTATATATATAGTTACCACAAGGCAGAACCAACTAGCAGACATGTGAACAAAAAAATATATTTTTCAATATCCAATAATATTTTCCTTGTGTTTTATCAAAAACAATGTTCTAAGACACACCTCAGTGTGTTCAAAATATTTAACTAGCCATTAAATACAACATTAAAAATATATATTAACATAAAGCATGGCTAGGTGTTTATCCCCCTGTGCAGCCTTGACAGTTCACATCCTGCCACACAATGCAGACTAAATGCCTATTCCCCTCTGCCGTGGCCAACAAGCACGGCTCTCTCTGCACACTCTCCACCGGCAGAGACAGATGTGTTGTAACATTAGTGTGCAGCGCTCTCACACACAGAGACCAGCCCCTTTCCGTCCCTGCTCTGCTCCGCGCTGAAGGCAGTGGCTGCTGACGTGTTACTACTACACTGTTGTTCAGCACTTGTTTACAGTTTAGTCAGAAACTCGGGCACCCTGTGGCAGCCAGCGCTTGTTCTAAGAGGGTGTAAACGTGCAGCAACACTCTCTTTTAACTCTAAACGTGTCGCACATCTATCACACTACATCGAAAACACAACTGAAATCTACCAGCTGGGAAAACCACATTTGCTCCCACTGTTGGGCTACCTCTCGTTCAAAATGAACGTGGCCAACTGACAATAACTTAAGTGCGCACGCAAAACATTTTGCGCACATTTGCTGTCAAAGCTGCAGAGTTGATTCAAATCCAAACTGGATTATAATTTCGGATGAACTGCGAATGGGTTGATTTTTAAGCGTACGGTGTGATAGTAGTGAATATGCTTGATGGAAAAACAACGATTAAAAAAAAAAAAATCATTTTGTCAAATTCACGATTTGTTTTCGAGCAGCTGGAAGACTGAGCCCTGTGTTTAGTCTGCTTTTCCTCCCTGACGCTGCTGAACTACCAATTGCAGTCAGATCACGTTAAAGCTTAATAAAAATAAAATTCAACTGGGTCCTTACCGTCTCCGGTCCTCACGTTTGTGTCTTGGGACTGCTCTTTCGGGGTGTGCGCTCTGCAGAGTGGCTCAGACTGGGACAACTAACCTCCTCTGAGCTGGTGTGTGACCTCTTATTTTGAGTGGAGGGGTCTGCAAAAGCAAAGTGTACCGAAATAAAAAAATACATCTATGCACTGAAAAGAATTAAAAAAAAATAATGTGTGATATTACTGCTGCCTTGTTGCACGGATAGCCATCGCTTAAACTGCAGGTTTTCACTGTGTTCCAATTTAAAACTTAATAATTTTCGGTGCTCTCCAATCTGATGGATCAAACACCCCCCACTGTGATCGATATGTAACTTAAACCCACAGCCTGGCTCCACGTTAAACAGAAATGCAGCAGAGGTAATTTTGTTGCAAATCTAGTACCGTAACACGCAGGTCTTTTCCTCAGCCCGGTGCACTCCATCTGCCCGTCTGACCTGTCGATGTCTTCGGGAGCCACCACAACACAGTTATGATTCCCATTTAGATCCAAATTGTTATTCCCAGAGGAGCAGACGCCCTTTTTACACGACTGCCTGCTGTAGAAACCCGGGACGTCTCTGCTATCCACTAATTCCCACTTGAGTCTGCCGTTGGGGAGCGGTGTGTGATTGGCGAAGTCGAAGCCCCACTTGGCGGAGGCAGCCTCTTCCATCTCCCGCAAATGTCCCTTTAAATCCCTCTTTAACTCTTCGTGATCCACCGAGCCGAAGAGGCTTCTGCAGGCTGACGGTTTCGGGTGATCCGACACACGAGTGTCCGTCCGCTCCAACGTCGGGCTCCCGTTAGAAAGTCGAACATCTGACATTTTCCTCCAAAGAAAGACGGAATTTGTCAAGCAGCCGGGAGCGTCCAGTTTTCAGAAGAAAAAAAAACAGAAAAAGAAAAGAAAACACCGCTTAAGAGCAGCGGGTGTATCTCCTCGTCGCCGAGCAAGATCCAAAACAAGCGTAAAACGACTTATGCCATGCAGACGTCGAGCTGGAAACGGTAACGGCCGCGGCGTTTTGAAGCCGAACGTAGCCTCCGCGGATCATCAAAACAAAGTGCACAGGAACTGAAGCCGCTCTGTCAATTTCGTCCCGTAGTGAGAGAAACTGCAGACAAACCTTCTCAGTACCCAATATGGCGATTGAGAGATGTACTTGGGATCGAGAGGGGAGCTTGGCTCGGGGAGGGGGGTGGATGATTGACACGCAGAGGTATTTAAATATGAAGAAGGCCGCTCATTGGTTAAAGCGCTTAAGCCCGCCCACTCCTCTTAAGGTAGACCGGTCTAGTTGCAACAGGCTGCAAGCTCCAGCAGGTTTTCCTTCAAACTTCACGTTTTGCTGTGGCAACGAAAACATTCATTAAAATGAAAACAGGTAGCATGTCTCAGTTAAAATTTAGTTTTGATTTGTAAAGCATTTTTAAGTATACTGTGTATAACTATTTGTTGTTATACATTTTTTACCAGTGAGATGTTCTGATGATTTACACTTGTTTACTGTTGCACCAACTAATTTTAAGTAGGGAAGTATAGTCATGGCATGTGCTGACAAATGTATATAATAATCTGTTAACATGCGAATCATAAAAAAAAAGCACCAACAACAGACAAGAATTAAAGTATTTAAGGCTTTTGTTGTTACTTTTGAATTATCACACTACAATCCTGGCCATGCTCTGCTGACCATTATCCTGAACCAAAAAAAAAGAAAAAAAAAAAGTACAACACATATAGAAATAGGAAACATAACTACCAAAACGCTTACCAATAAGACTTCCATATATGTATATTTTTGATGATAATCATACATATACATCAATAATTGCTTTTGAATATTCCACCTTAAAAGTGATGACTCTTGGAAATACATAGGATGAAACTCAAAGGTGTGAGCTCTCTGCTCAGTATACACCTCAGTATCAAAGCATCAAAATATACATAAAATGTAAAGAAAATACATAAATAAAGTACACTGATGAAACATATATTTTTTCAACGTGGTATATACAATATACCAGTTATCTGGAGATGAGTGAAGGTCAACACACACATGACTCTGTCCTGATGTCAACTAGTCCTGAGGAGAAAAAAAGAGAAGATGCAGTAAAACTAAAAATCATCTGAATTTGTGTAGAAACATCTTCACAATTTAGACTGAAAAAGAAAAAAAAACATGATGCCAGCTGAAAGTTACAAATTGTTATCTACACCACAGTGAAAACTTTGTGCTTCAAAGAAAAAAATCAAATGCCAATGTTGCAAAAACATTTTACAAAATTCATTTTGAAACAGGAGGAAACTAAAACTAATTTACACTGAAAATCAGTCTGTTTTGGATGTTATCCAATCCCAGGTTCTTTTATTTTGTTACACTCTCCACCACTGAAATAGGAAAAATAGCAAACTCACTGGCCTCTGTTCACATTAAACTGAAAGAAGATTTGCTTAACAATGAATCAGAACCTGTTTGAGCTGAAATTATGAGTGAGAGTGTATGTGAGCAATTATTTACCTTTTGGGTCACTCCAGGCTCGGGCTGTGTGATAACAGCTGTGGCCGCCCAAAGAACCAAAAAATATGTCTGGGACAATGCTGCCCCCTGGTGTCTATGTTGCAAAATGTTTGTAGCAGTACAAAGTCAGCAGGAAACAATCTTTATATTAAATGATTTTTAATAGCTTAGCTTTTGATAAATACATGTATACACCTTTATGTGACAAGGGCTTAGGCTATGCCAAATACACAGTGCTGTCCAAAATATGAGTCCGTCAGCATCTCTCTACTGAGCCTGCTGATGTGTAGTTGCCTACCTTCTCAGTTAGTCCATTACAGTAAACTTTGGGCTCTAGCCACAAGAAAACGACCTCAGAGACAGAGCCACTTGATGATGTAAAAGTTCCTCTTGCCGACTCTGAGCAAGGTAAGTCCATTAGACAGGATGTGGAGTTTGGGGATAAGAATCTGCTCTGGTTTGTCTGTCCGCCTGTGGTTGATCCACACAGCTCCGTCTGAAACCATTTGATACCTGCACACAAATATTTACACAGTGACTTAAGGCACCTTTAAGGGAATTTAATATGCTTAATATCATTTGTAATACACTTATTGCAAGGAGAGCAAGATTGAGATGCGTACCCTCTAGGTCCCTCTGGTATGGCGTTTACCCTGCGGCAGGCGTCTATTACTGTGGTACCTGGCTCCAATAGCAGCTCATGAAAGGGAGCCTCCCTGAAGAGCTCCTGAAGTTCCTCATCACTCATTTCCTCCAATGCCTCAACACTGCTGTGGTACAGTGCATTGGTACATCTGCAATAATAATAATAATGTGAAGTATGACATTTTCTCTGAATGCATAAGCTTGCCCTTTTGCAAGCAGGCCAGCAGCCACAAGCAGCGTTCAGGATTTGGCATCTACTTCAGTTACACCTATTCAGTCTCAAATGGGTTCCTGTGTCTGTAATAGTATAACTCAAATAAAAATGTAAAAAAAAAAAAAAGGATTCTATCACATTGATGCTTTAGAAAGCAATAAAAAACACATACAAATACACACAACACACTTGTTCTGACCTCTTAGCACTCTCAAGGCCCTCCTTTCCATGCACAAGTTTCGTCACCTCTGCAGCCAGCCGTTTATGTGCAAGACGTTTACCTGGATCCTCTCTCTGCTGCTCCATCAGCCTCTCCACCTCCATCAGAGGCAAGAAAGTGAACAGCTTCAGATACCTGGCAAAAGACCACATATTACACCTCAGCCTCCTATTACAGTTGACAGAATAACTTTTCCCTTTAGATCTTTCTAATGAATCACACAGCTCTTCCTGTCCTTTCCACTGTATGACTCGACTGTCTCATCATGTATCACTGCCTGTCTGTCTGACATCTCCAGTTGGATGAGGGAAAGACATCTTCAACTCAACCTCTCCAAGACAGAACTTCTAGTCTTCCCTGCTAGACCGTCAATAAACCACAGCATCAGCATCAACATTGAGTCTTTACTGATTGTCGCCACTAAGTCTGCCAGAAACCTGGGGGTCATCATTGATGACCAACTGAGCTTTACAGACCACATCTCCTCTGTCTCAAGGGCAGATTTGCTCTCTACAACATCAGAAAGATCAGATCCTACCTTTCTGAATATACAACCCAATTAATTGTGCAGGGGCTGGTCATATCTCGTCTCGATTACTGCAATGCCTTGTTGATGGGATTACCAGCATGCACAATCAAATCCCTCCACATGATACAAAACTCAGCAGCACGTCTGATTTTTAATCAACCAAAAAAGGACTTCTCAAATCTTTGCATTGGCTTCCAGTAGCTGCCCATGGCTCTGTCTCTTGCCTACACAGTGGTCGACTCAACGGCACCCATCTACCTCAATCCCCTCATTCAGATCTACATTCCCTCCCGCCCACTGAGCTCTGCCAACGAACGGCGTCTGGTGGTCCTGTCACAAAACAAAAAATTCATTGCAAAGCTCCCAATATTTAAGAAACAGAACATACGTACTTAGAGTGCACTTTCTTCCAAAAAATACAAAACAAACAAAAAAAATTCCTGCACTTACATCTCATGAAACGGACACACTACTACTGATTGTGCTTTACAATTTTTACCCCCGACTGCCAAATGACTAAATGTAAATGTAAATCTTAACACTATTATAACACTTTGTTTTTTCACCCACCCTTCAACAGAGACATCAGGCTGTCTGAGAAAAAACTGGTAGAGTTCAAAGGGAGATGTCTTGTCTCTGTTGAGCCATACTGCATTCCCTGCCGTCTTCCCCAGCTTGTCCCCAACGGAGCTGGTCACCAGGGGAATAGTTAGGCCGTACACCTCCTCACCGCTCACTCTGGAGAGATATGTGATATATGATATGAGTGTTGATTATGAAAGTCTAATATGGGTATAATCAAACATTATTAAATTTTTTTCATAACAGTCACTGGAGTTTTTGTTTTACATGTGTGACGATATGTCTCATTTGCACCACAGCCACTTCAAATAATTTCACATTACTATAGCTCTAGATATACTCATAATATAGTCAGAGTTAATATTTTACAAAAATTATATGTGGCTTGGGATTAGAAATATTCGTATTTGAAGAGCAACGTTTACAAATTAGTGCATTAGTAGTAATAATAGGGTGCATTTACCAAGAATAGTTAGAAAATGACCTACATTTTAGATAGGATCTAGTAGAGCATTATGTTTTCATATAGCAAAGAGAACATTGCTGCTATAAGCTCACTATAGACATTTATTTGTCAGTGAACACAACCACACTCCCCAGCTGGTAGGTGCCTTGTGTTGAATTTTGCAGTCAAATATTTGGTTGAGAAGTTATAGCATGCCTGTGCTGATAGAAAGCAAATGGCCTAGTAAAATAAAGTTATTTTTAGTGGATTAGAAACATATACAGTGGAAGTGAAGGTCAGCTCCTACCAATCCACACAAAACTCTTGATCACACTTTATATTGCGAACATTGTTCAGATTAAATATATTTTAAATCACTAAGGTTTTCAGTGGGATTCGGAAAAAACGCTGTGTGCCTACAGAAAAGCATCAGATGTCAAAAGAAGCCTTCAGCAGGTATGATGGGATGGATTACATGACACTCACTTGTGAACTGGGCTAAATCTTGCAGCCATATATGTATATGTATTTGTTTCAGGTGGTAAAAAGCCTGAACTGTTGATCACCAACTAAATAAAGTCCTTCTTCATCAGATGGACATAAGACACGGTTTTCGCCCCTCAGTCCTCCATCTGTGCAAATATTTTTTTTTAATCTGAGGATAATACAACACTGCAACCATCCAAATTAGTCATATTACCTGGATAAAATCCAGAACTGTAGGTGTAGAAAACAAAAATTCCTTTTTTGGTATGTTTCCACTGAATCTACAGTAAAACAGTCAGAGGAACAACAAAGAGGGAATTTTTAACTTAATAAAATATTTTTGCATATAAAAAGGATCATCACTTCCACTCAGGGCTTTAGGCAAGAATCTCTTCATTGGAAGTATGAACACGAGGAATGGGTACAGCAAGTAAAACCTCATTCATAGCACACATTGACACTTGTCCATGTTTTAACACAGCCATAAACAATTGTGAAGCTATGCTTTTGATAAATGGTGAAATTGTTATATTGTTACTATTATTTTTTGGATGGATCATCCGGGCTGTCTTTGGTTTGACTGGATATGTCGCCCAGATTGCTAGAATAGTCTTTTGGGGTTGTGAGGTGTTTGTGGTTTAAGACTCATCTGGGTTTGTGCAACAACACATTTATGTTTTTAAACAATCAACTCAAGACACTGAAGTGATTTACTAAGAATCTGTAGTATATTAAACTTACTGACTTCAGAACAAACCTCTCTCCACAGAAAACAGACTAGTGTGGCTACAATAATATGCTGTGCTCTTTTAAAAACCTACTTTTGGATGTACTCATGTCCAGACATCAAATTGCCCAGCTGGTCAGTGCCTCCCAGCTGAATCTTGCAGCCATATATTTGGTTCAGATGGTAGAAGTCATAAGCTTGGAACACCTGGTAGGTGAACTCTGTCAGGCTCATACCATCTGGGCTCTTCAGCCTGGACTGCACGCTGTGGCGGCTGAGCATTGTCCCCATGCGGAAGTACCTGCCAGCCTCCGACAGAAACCCCACCACGTCCCAGTCCTTGTACCAGCTCAGGTTGTTTAATACTGTCACGGAGCCCAGTTTCCTGGAGGTGTCGTGAAAGTACAGTTCGTGGTTAGTGAAAATCCTCTGTATGCTCTCCCGGATGCTGCGGGTGTTTGCCTCCACGGTGTCCGCAGACAGGCGCTCCCTCTCGCTTGTCTTCCCGCTCGGGTCCCCTATCTGTGCCGTGGCCCCTCCGAGAACAGCGAGGACATGGTGCCCGGCGCTACGGAAGTGCAGCAGGCCGGTAATAGCGAGCAAGTTGCCCACATGGAGGCTGTCGGCCGTGGGGTCAAAGCCGCAGTATACAGTCTGAGCACCGGACTGGAGCAACCGAGGGAGCTGGTCCTGCGCTGCGTTTTCTGGGAAAGAGTCCTTCAAAATGCCACGTTTGTTTAGAGAGAAGAGTAGCCCGCTACGTGCAACCACAGAACAGTGAAATTTAGACCTAGGGGTGAGGCAAGGACTAGTTCGTGTAGACAGAAGACAGGACCCATGCCCTGATACTAAACGGCAAGTCCTCACCATGGAGGCAGCCATATTGGACAATGTGACTAGAAGACGGGAGGTGTTGAGAGGAGGCATGGGTTGTTTTTCAGTGGAGCGCCCTCTAGTGCAGTGGTTCTGACAGGAGAGCATCATCGTTAGATTTGAAGCAGAACTGTGGTCTTGCAGATACGTGAAGCAACTATCCCTGAGTGAAATTTGTATGTAAGCTATAGTAAAAGCTCTAAACCCCAGGCCCTGAGGCGTCCATTCCTGCGCACTGTCCTGCTTGTTTCAACCATCTCTGCACTTACAGCTTCTGATTGGCTGAACACACCTTAAACAGGTAATCAGCAGTGGTATAAGGCAAGGATAGTTAGAAAACAAGCAGGACAGTGGCCCTCGATGACCAGGAATAAACATGGTCCCTGTCTCTAGTTTTAAGACAACCATCTGTAAATCTGGATCCACGTAGTATTCCAGCACAGAAAATGATACCAGTATCAGTCAATGAATGTGACTTCCATCATGCACTCATTACACAGTTCACTAAATTGCACAAAGACAACATAATGTAGTTGCATGTTTGATTGTTGACCAATGGATAGAGAACTTGCATCAGGTCCAGCTGACATGACAACCCACGGAAAAGGCCTAAAGAGAATGAAGCATTTTAGTGTAGATGTATTTTTGTCTGTGGATGTTCTAATGTAGCAGTGACAGAGCTTACAGTACACATCAGGTCACTTCATAAACATACAAAATGTATTGGATTTTAAAATCATTTTATTTTGAAATCCATTAAACGTCAACTTGTTTCATTGTTTAAATGACTACATATACATTCATCGAACACTTACAGTATTGCTAACAAGCCACAGTACACATTAACAACACATCCAAAGAGAGTCACTGTTGTCTCTTTGCCTGACACTATAGCCACAATACACAAACTCTGTGAATTCAAGGAAGAAATTTTTAAAAATCAAATACCTAATTCCTATGACTGCTGCCCAGCGTGAACTTTATTTCTGTCAGTTTTAGAAAATAAAAATAAAAGGTAATATTAATCAGTATTATTGTTGGTGTTTGTGTGCTGTAAGGCAGAGGACTATTCGCTTATTCTGGAGAGAATAAGAGAGGCAGATAAAGAGAGAAGGAAGAACAGTACCTTTCTATGTCCTGAGCTAGTTCAACAAAGGAAGACTAGGTTTTCCCTGATACAAGTTATAAAGTCCCTTGTCAATTCAACACAAAACAGACATTCCTAAGGGTAAGCAGACATCACAAATTTACAATTTTCTCCTCAAGGGCCTGTATTCAACCATTTTGTGGATAGCTTTTAAAAGTCTGTCCTTTCTTTAAAGCAAATCTGTCATTGTTTAATACAGTAAAATCAGTTTTCAATAGCACTTTTGAATCTCAATTTTACCATAGCTTACGTTTCTTAAATCTGCTGTAACATAATTTCCTGTCTGCGTGGCCCTATTGTGTCCCCAACAGCTTGAGTAAGCTGACAACAAATTACAATTCTAAAAGTGTGTGTGAATGCACAAGTCAAGTCTTTCTCTGAATGTTTAGTGTTTTATGACGTGGACACACGCTAAGGCACAGCATATTTGTGGTTAATCCCTAAGCATACCTGGGAAGAAGTCCCAGGAATCTGAAAGGGGTAAAAAACCAACCTGTGTTGAATGAATTCTGCATATGAGACTGACATTCTATAAGAAGTGAATAAGAAAGAGGCAGCTGGAAGGTCAGTAATCTATTCATGGCATAAGAAAAGTTTGGTGAGTTAGTGTACAATATAGCAGCGAGTGAGGAGAGAAAGACAGAAAGCATGACAAAAACAGAATTATAAAACAATATATACTGCATTTACATAATTTACATAATAGCATCTGATGTGATGGCAATTTATGAGTGCATTCATTTTCTCTATTTAACCAATAGAGATGTGTGAACAAAATACATGTTTGTTTGTTCATTATTAGGAGGCAATAATGGAGCATTTCTGAATATAATGAAATTTTGTGCATATAATAATTTCAGTTTTTTTTCTATATGCGACCTGAGAACAACGGAGTATAAAAAGAGGATACCAGTTTCATATAATCAAGCTGCTGATATGATCAAGCCTGACATTTCCATTGATAAATGTGGGTGTCTCATCACAAAGGTCAGGTGTCTAACCAAAAACTTTGCCTGCTACATCCCACATATACTTTCAGTTTCAATCATTAGAGTTAATTTAACAAATGGAGAGCAGTTGCTCAACTAGTCAACCAAATATACCCTACAGTGTTGATGGCTCTGCATTTAAAAAAAGGGAGTTCACAGTACGATTTTCCCTCAATGGATTTAGATGTATAGATGTTCTGATTAGCAGTTGCCCTGTTACATTTAAGTCTATTTACAGTGCACTGTTAAATTGTGCCATTTTAAATCAAGGATACTTTAGTGTAAAAATCTGACCCAGTTTAGTTGAAACACAATTATGTAGCATTGAAGAAAAAAAGAACATAAACTTACTGTAAAATTTCAGGCATTAGAAGTATTTTCTAAATGCAATGAATTGACAACCAGTCAATGTGATCGTTTCAACTATGAACAGTACACTCTTTTTATACAGTGTAAGGTAATGATAAATACAATGTCCATTACTGGTGAACAAGCTTTTTTTTACAAGCTTTTGATTGGATAAGCAGATTTGGGTTCACATATATATTATAAGAAATGCATTTGTTTTCACTATTTTCTCATAAATATTCCCTTACTGCACTCCTCTTCACAGCAAGTTAAATTTTACAAAAGGCAATATGAAAAAAAAAAAAGAGTGGCCTTTTCAGATGCACAGTTATCATGACAGTTACTGTAGATCACAAAAACAAACAATGACATAACATGGAAATGTATGTAGTCTTCAAACCATCTCCAGATACTTGTCTAATTAATGAGCCTACAAGCTCATTTTTTAGACCGACTTTATCTAGTTTATTCAATCAAACGAGTGAAGGCAGACACATGCTTGTTTTTCTGTCTTTGTCGTGTGACAAAAAGAAAACCTTTTCCATCCAAAATATTTTTGACAATGTAGTGGTTTAATGTATGCGTTACGATTATGATGTTCCTGCCACCGTATAAAAATGTGCACATGACCCCTGAATATTTATCAACTGCATGTGAGGAAAGAGAAGTTGCAATATAACCGATTAAGAGAATGTAATTTTGACATAATTTTGAGTAACAGAACTTCACTGATTAAAAACCTAAGGAACAAATGAATTACTTTTTCAGCAAATCAGCTTTAAGTCAGCCTGTACTAAGCTTGTAATGTGATTTATCTTGGTGTTAGCCCTCGAATACCAGGACACAGAGTAAAATACCAGGACACAGCATGG
>OMLM01009597.1:5984-30603 GCA_900302695.1 Helostoma temminkii
CCCCCCCAGTGCGCTCGCATTAATGTCCCTGTCGAACAACATCCACCCACGACTTCCCAGAGATCACTCTTACACACACAACACACACACACACACACATACAGACATATGCAGATATATACAGGTCACTCTCAGACATACACACACAGACATATACACATATATACAGGTCACTCTCTGTAACACACACATACAGACATATACACATATATACACATCACTCCCAGTAACACACACACACACACACATATAAACAGCCCAGGTAAACATGACATGGGACACATGCCAGTGGCCGCGCTGCATGGACATGCGAACAGAAAAGAAGGCGGACAAACATGCAAACATTCACAAAAACAAACAGACACTGCAAGCGGAAGTAAACGGGCCGTCGGGGCAGAGCTACGCTGTTGCCAAGCAACCAGGTGATTCCTCTAAAGAGCCTCTCCGTGGGAGATTCCCTCGTTCGTGTGAGGGCATTCACTCACTGTGTGTGTGTGTGTGTGTGTGTGTGTGTGTGTGTGTGTGTGTGTGTGTGTGTGTTTCCATGTGTGTGTATGGTCGTAGGTGTCTGTTTGCATGTGTGCCCAGTAAATTAGTGCTGACACAGTGAGCGTACAATGTTCTGGGATGCAAACCATGGTAACAGCCCAGCAGGCTACAGAAGAGCTAGGTTCATGGCATTTGTAGTTTTTTTTTCTTCTTTTTCTCTTGGTGTACATTTTATTTATTCAGCAATTATGTATTTATATTTTATAGAGTACACAGAGTGCTGACAGTGGCAAATACCCACAGACATGCACTGACAAGCGCACAACGAAGTGCACAAGAAGAGAAACACATGCACGCACACACATATAGGCATGCACACATGAAGTCATAAGCAGTGGAAAATATTCAATTTGGAAAGGCCTGACAAATCCCTGAGGTGCTGCTGACGTTTATGCCTGCTTAGGAGTATTCATAGCTGCTCACACACACTCCAGCACTGATAACACCAGCGACACATACACACACTCACACCTTCACGTCTATAGCAGAAGTGGATGGAGGTTGAGAAAGAGAGTGAGAGACAGGGAGGGGGACGCGTGATGAGACAATGAAGACAGAAGCTGAGTGAGGTTTGGGAGGCGATGTGAGTTTTTACTATTTGTGACTCCTGCTGCTGTATAAACGGAGGCCAGTAACAATGATACTGACAGGCAACTGTAACCCTGGAGATTCATTAGGGCTTGTCACTATGGAAACCTCCAATCAGGGAAAAATGTTAGCCATCCTTCCCTACAGCTCGTGGGTCCAAGGAAATACCTGATTTTCCAAACACACAGACACACACACACCTTTGAATGCACAGCACTGACCTTCTTCTCACCTCCCTTGTGTTTAAATTTAAAGTAAACACCTCAGCGCTAGGTGCCTTGTAGGTACAACAGCTTTGAGAAAGTACAGAGCTGAAACTCAAACGGACAATGTCTCTCTCACATTATAAACAGAGGCACGCTCACGTGCACAAACATACACACACACGTTCACAGTGCTTCAGGTGCACTCCCAGTGTGAAGGATATGGGTGGCAGACAGCTCGAAGGCACCAGGAGCGGGGTGGGCTGGTTTGGGTCAGAGCCAAAAGAACCACTGGTGCCAGAGAAGGATAAGGCAGCTCTTCCTTCTCCTCCTCTTCTTCCTCCCTTTCCTGCTCCCTCTCCTCTCCCTCAACTGACACATGCACCTTCTCCCCCTCCTCCTCCTCATCCCCTTCCTCCTGTGTTGGTCCTCTGTGCTGCTCATGCAGGTCTGGCTCCTGGGTGCCCGTCATGGCCGTGCTGTGAACAGCCAGAACCTAAAAGAGGGCACAGTGGCACCAGCAGACACTGTAACATATGGATGCATGTAAACAGGAGTCTATCTGCCGCGTCGCCTTGCGATTGGCAATGCAGCCCGCAAAACAAACCAGAGCTGTGCTGACCGTCGAGCCCGCCATGCTGTCCACAACTACCCTCTAGCAAAGCGGGACAGAAAAAAGTCTGTTTTCTGAGAAACAATAAGTGACCTTTGGGAGAAGGATCGCAGCCAGCGAGCTGTCACGCACAGGAAACATAAATCTACATGAATCTAAACAGAGTGAACCACACGTGAGCAAAGGTGTAAACACAGAGACAGTGCAGACAAGAGGAAGCACTTAGACTCGTTTGTTGTAATCCTACAGCTGTACAGTTCTGTGATGACTTCAGGCCATTACTCTGATGCTTTTAATCCAGACTGGCTTTAAACAATCTGGACATACAGAGAGAAAGTAGCTCAGACGGCTATGTCGTATTTCTGTGAAGAGATTCTATGAAGTCTGAGGTTAGCTACCGATATGCTTTCTTCATTTGCAATAAATTTCCACTCATGATGATTAGCGTTAGCTCTCTGAGTTATTACTGTTCCTTGATCTATTCACAAAGTGACACTGTCAAGCTCAAGCACTAACTCAAATGTTCTGGATCATGTAGGAAATGTAAAATGGAATGATTAGCCCCTGTTTAAATTAAGAGCATGATCACAACAGCAGATTCGTGTCCTGGCTTCAGATTTCTCTTTTTAATTCAATCACATATTTCTGCTAAATTGGGGCAGTTTTCAGTGGAGTTTGGCAGGAAAACATGGGAATCGAAGCATGTGACACAGTCTACACCGTCACAAATATACAGCAAATGCTCCCCACCGGTCCACTGCGTGCCTGTTCCATTGCTTATTGATCCCCAGAGATTCTGGCAAATTTATTCCAAAGATACCGATTTGTTATCAAGTTGGAGCAAGAGCTGGAATATTTGGACAAGTAACATAAGATGAATAAGGACAATAGAAGTCTGGTCCAGCCAAGAATCAGTGCGGCCATATATGCTCTGCGTACTGTGTGTCAACAGAAGAGCTGGCATGCAAGTTCATAGAGAGGAGTGTGTCTGTGTGTGTGTGTGTGTGTGTGTGTGTGTGTGTGTCTGCCTAATGAAAAATAATGAGATTGAATCTGCCAGTTTCCTTCTTTCCTGTGTATTTTCACTATGGGCACGTAGCCTGGACTGTGTGAGGAATCCAAGGCTGCACAGTTTAAGGCTTTTTGTTATGATTCAATAGTAGCTGTTGGGCAGACATCAATTAACCATTGAAAATAGAAAGCTATTCTCCTGCACAGTTAAAAACCTGCTGATGAGCCCTTTCAAAACATTTAAAAAACTCATTATGCACCTCCCTTGCTAACAGCCAGGCCATGTGGAAATTAAATCACCCAACTGAATCTCAACCGACCACCAGAGCAAAATATATTCATACATCTATAAGACCTCTGAAACCAATTAACTCAGGTTTGAATTCACACTGTCCACACATCACACACAGCCTCCATACATTTTAAACAGTGGTGAATTTATCAGTCAAGAATTTGTAAGAGTCGTGCTTAATTAATCATTTTCTTCTTTTCAGTGATATACTGTACATCCTTGTGAGGGCCAGCCAGAATCACATACTGACGACATCTGAGGCTACAGCATTTTCCAGCATTATTCTCTCTCGAGTCTCACACCACTAAAAAAACCAGCTGAGCACGACAACAGCAGGCAATTAATCCTATCATAAACTGTAAAATTACATAAAGCCAGTCATCTCAAAACAATTCTCATTAAGTATGTCATATTGGCCTATATTATAAGGCCTATAATAAAGTACACGCTCACTAACTTGTTATATAGAACCACAGGCACTTTATAAATGCCTCTGTGAATATTCTTGTAATTTTAATATCCTTATGTGGGAGATGCGCCGCCACTGACAAAGAGCGACATCATAGGATCTGGACATTTCTATTGTGCCACAGGCATTTTTTAAAGCGCAGTGCCCGGGACACTAGAGCCAAGAAAAAGTACATTGTAGCACAAAAAGCACAAACTTTGCGTGCCTTCCTTACCGGGGAGCAGCGTCCATCCACCAGCGTTACTCACTCCGAGTCCGCCGTGCGCACTGAGCTCCCGGAGCCCCGGTGCTCCATCTGAGAGCAGCCCCCTGGTCCTCTGCCTCCTCCCCCTACCGATATCCAAACTCAGTCCGTCAGTCGGGAGGACGGGAACAATTAAAAATTGGAGGAGAATGTGGCGCAGAAGTTTAAATAAACGGGAAAAGTGGAGTTAAATAATACCAATTTGTTTCCCCGTGCGTCCGCGTCCCCTCAGCCACTGGACGCGCTCTGCGGTGTCAGGTACTGGAGTTCAGGCGCACCGGGGAGAGGAAGAGCTGCGTCAAGCCAGCCAGACAGAGGCAGACCGGAGGTGCTCCGATTATACCTTCAAAATAAGAACGCATGGACCCGGAAGCTACTATATTACTACTAATTAAAAAACACTTTACAATTTAAATAGTTTGCATCGATTTAGCTACTTGCTTTGAGTGGTGAAATTACGCCATGTTCACGAATTGCTTAAATTCCTAAAAGACTTACCGAGTTACCTCAAAATAAAACCAAACATTAACACTAGCTAAGACACTCCATTAACCTAGCTTTTTAAGAGTTACCTCCTGTTTTCTGGTTAGCACTGACGCTAATCATCTTGGACTCCATTAGCAAAACAGAGTAACGGTCTATTTTCCCTTTTCCCATACTGGTAACAGCGCTTGAACGCAGCACCGTGTACTCGTTACAACAGGTAGTTTTATGTTAGCTAGCTGTCGAAGCTACTAGCCAACAAATCTCTAGTTTAATACTATGGAATACATCTATGGTGGGATTTCCCTCAGCTTTCGTTTAATTAAGAGTCTCTAATCTAGAAAACAAAGCAATTTAGCTATGTTATTTAGAATATTTCAAAAAGAGGATATTTCCATGGCAACCACACAGCGTTAGCTGCTGCTAAGCTAGCTGTTATATTGTCTTTTTGCCTTTACTTAGCCTGATGTGATATTATATTAGATAACAGCACAGCAACACACCTCAACCAGCCTTGTCAGGTAATTTTTCTGTTGTTATTGTGATTGTTTGCTGTTGTTGAACTCAGTTACACCTTGTCTATCCTAAGTAATCATTCTCATGTCCAGTGTTTCAACGCCATGAGCAGCCCCAGGGCAAGAATTAGCTGTTAGGCCTCTATTGACCCACCAAAACCAGTCAATGCTCTGAAGATTCATTATTTGATTAACACCAGTTGATTGATGGAACACTGGGGTCAATTGATCCCCAATACAACTGTGGTTTATTTTTGTTCATTTAAAAAAAAATCTTTTGATACTTTTTAATTGTCAGTGTTGGCAGATTTCTCAACATCTTTGTGTCTGTTCAGACAAAACAAGCAATTTGAATATGTTAACTTTGAACCATAATGAAGGCCACTTTTATGAGGACTATTTTCTGACACTTCCTAACCTGACTAAACATCAATATCAAAGAAAATAACAACAGTTACATAAGAAATATAATTGTTAGTTCAGCCTTGTTGTTTTCTTTAAGACAGAAAAACAGAACCTCACTACAAATCATTAAAAAATTAAATATGTAAGAGATTAAACAAACTAGATTTTGGAAAGCAAGTTGTATGTGATACACGAAGGATCCTATATGAGACCTTTGGAAACCTGGGCCCTACCATGCTTTATTAAAGGGAGGGGCCCAAGGGACCTATTTTTAGAAGTAACTTTGAGAGCAAAGAAAGGGGTAGCCGGAAATGGACAACTCGTTGGAAGCGGTCCGTATGGGTAGAACAACTCTTCTTCTCCCAAAAAATCGCAATTACATCGAGTTGTCCATTTCCGGCCATGGGTAAAATGCACGATTTCTGAGGCATGTTTGGGACTCAGGTATCTAAGGAAGTCCTATAGGTCTCTTTCTAATAAGTCTTTAATTAATCATATTGTGTAGACCCAAATGATGTGGAGTACATCTGACACTATTAGGACCTCTGGGTGTCTCAGGCTACTGGTGGTATTTCAGCCTAGACATGTCTCATCATAATGTTGAGTGAATTTCAAACACTAAAAGCACTAAAAAGGTGACAATACAATACCACTTATAGTATGGGACTCTGTCTTCTCCTGTAACAGTTTTATTTTGAAATTTTTGACTGGAGAACTTTATTCTTGATAATGGATAACTTGACACTGACAGAGGTAGTTGGAGCATGTGACTTCTCCCCTCTGCTTCACAGTACACCTCATGCCAGTATCCCTCTTTCCGTCGCTGCCTGGCAGTTAGCGCACAGCAAGCGGCCATGGACAGTGTGAGCGTGTTGGCGGATGGTGGTGTCATATAAGAGATGATGCGCCACAGTCACACTCAGCAGGGGTGTTGATTCACTAAATCCAAAGGTGTGCCAGAGCTCCAACACATTAACTTAAAAAAAAGCTTTTGTTAGGTTTCACGGATGGAAGAAGGATACCACAATACATAAGTACTAGTACTAGTCATTCACATTTTATGTATAGAAGTGCAAAATAAAATCCTCCTTATAATCTTGAGGATAAAAATAGAAAGAGTAGTATGGTACAACTACAAGTTGTACGAATATATTTCATTTAATTTATATGAACTCTGGCATTAATGAAGAAGACAGGTGTTTTACAGTAGAAGACTGAGGTGGTACTATACAAGCCAGAGAGTGAAAAAGGCAGAATAGGCATCCTTCAAATCTTAAAATAGAGCTGAAACTCAGCTACTGCTCATTTTATGGGGGCTCCATCTAATTCCCTTAAGGCCCCCTGGCGGTCCCTGGATCCCGCTTTGGGAACTCATTTTAGAACTACAGTTTACAGTAAGTCTGAGTAAACAGCTTACAGGGAGCACTAGTCCTAAATGCTCTCCTGCTAATTTTTTAATATCAACATATGGCCTCTGAATAATTTTCTGGGGATGTTTAGCTTGATGTTTACACTCCATTAGACAGAAAATAAGAGTTAATAGTTCTGAGAGGCTATAATGATCATTACACTCAAGAAAACATGTTTCACATGGATTAAAAACTGACAACTTTATTATTGGCTCCTAATAACAGTACAGAACATTTAAAGTTTTGTCTTATGCTGAAGTAAAAGCCACATTGTTCCTAAATCAACCAGGTTTATCCTCTGTACTGTGGCCATTTTCTCTGGCTCAACTTTCACTTGTCAAAGGGTGAAGCAAATCTTAGAGTCAGTTTGATTGTAAATGCATATTATTTTTATTATATGCATATTGCAAAGCTAACCTCGAGTGAAAATTTCTCAGGGATTCATGACTCTAATTCACGATTGTACAGGTGCAGAACAAGAGGTCAGGAAAAAGCAGAATAAGAAATGAAATACCTGAAGTTCTTGATGAATTCTTGATGAAATCTTCACAGCCAGCTGTATTTTATGATATTTAACCTGATCTGAACTTTCCCCTAATTCAGGGATTCCCAAGCCTGGTCCTCAAGGTCCACTGCTCTTTCATTTTCCAACTGCTTCCCTACCCACCCTATTCCTAATCAACTCTGCCTATTTTGGGATCATTTACTAACCTCAAACTACTGAAATCGGTGGGAGTTTCGGTGTCACTTATAGCCGAAGTAGCAAATTAAGAACCTGGATAAATCAGTGGAGAAAGCTAACGAATGCAGATGCTTCCTACAGGGCACAAAAGGTCAGCAACCAGTTTAATGAGTATGCAAATTATCTTCAACTGATATGTTCATGACTCGCTACCACCACCAAAACATCAAGTCAGGGGTAATCGTTTGGAAGACGGAGAGGCTCATCACCTTCCTAACTCAAATTCTGCTTTATTTTTTTCTCTAATTTGTGAGCATCTTGTCATAAAGTGGACGAGTAGAAACTGTGGCTTGTCGGTGGAACGGCATATGTAAATATGAGCACCAAAAAGTTGATTTCATCGTGACTCATACACAGATACACACCAGCAGACTAATGGACCAACACTCTGACTGTTTTTTTTTTTTAGATTTTCACTCAGAGTAGGGAAACACGGTGCAATACCTAATCAACGCCCACAGCAGACAGACTCCTCGCAGCTATCATAACTCTAACAGCAGCAGCATGCATCAAACATTTAGTGTCTCAACAACAACACAGTTTAAGATATCTGGGACGCGTTCAACCACACAAACACGCAGACAGACGTTTACAGCTGATATATTACTCTCCCAGAGAAGAAAACCCGATGAGCATTTCAGACGCCTCTGATTTTTTTTGTGTGTGCGTTGGTAGTAATCTGTTGTTATTGGGCCTCGCTGGCTGTGTGTTTCCACTCCCACTCCCCAATCGTTTTCTCCTCTCCTTCCATCTCATCTCATCTCTCTCACACTTACTGTCTTGTGTAACTCATGCAAGACTCCTTCTGCTCCAGAGAATCATTTCATGCATTTTTCACTCTCGTTCTGTCGCTGTGTTCAAATACTGGTTTACATTAGTCGCTGAAATGCACACACTCTTATACACAAAAATACATTCCCGCTGTATCAGTTGAGGATGGGTATCTAGGCCAAACATTATTATCAGTGCGTTGTAGGAGCCCCTTGGGCGCGTTTCCATGGTGACCATCACATAACATTGTGGGGGGGGGGTTGTTTTTTTTGTTTTTTTTTTGTCCAAACCATTGTCATGACTATGCACACATAGACTGTGGGGATTCGATTGCAGATAAATAATCGTTCTCAATCAGTGAATTTGCCATGACAGCGACCTGAGGGCACATCCTGAATCAACATGTGAACATACACAAACTGTGTTTGTAATGTACACTGTGTGCACGTGTGCAGCAACACATAGACAGTCTGACACTGAGTCTGCCGACTTCTCTGCGTCAGTAGTACGACATGGTATGGTCAGCGGTGATACTGCAACTTCAGATTTAATGGCACATTAAAGTTTGTAGTGACTTTCATGGTTCCCATACAAAATAATGACCTCTGTGATCCCCTGACTTTTCCTCTAGTGCCACCATGAGGTTGACATTAGTGGTTTCAAGTGACAAACAATTATTGGATGAATGACCAAAAAATATGGTCTAAACTTTCTTCGCCAGGTGATTTGTGGTGAACTCAAATAACTGCATAACTACTTTCATTGTGTTATTTTAAGACCGCAGCAAACTAAAATGGGGAACACGGTGAATGTAAATCCCTAAAACGTCACTAAATTAGTATTAGCATTGTGAGCGTTAGAAAGCTGACATTAGCATTTCGTTCAAAACAACTGTGCCTAAGTAGCCTCACAGACATGCTACTGTGACTGTAAGCTCAGTGCCGTTAGAGTTACCAGTTTATTGAATACGCCCTACAATCATTTCTACCTCATGAAGGTATAGTATGATGTACAATAATATGAAGTACAATGTTAAATTAATATAGTACTGTCGATCTTTGTACTTTCCACAATCAGTATTATATCATAGGCTGTTATTATAGCATTTGCATTCTGCAATATGAATGCATACGAACATAATTTCTGTTTTTCTTGTACACAAAGTTGTTACGTTCCTGTTTCCTGAGTTCTGAACAGATACCCTGCAAGTATTTTATTGATATTTACACTTGTGTAGGAAATATTTACACTGTAATTTAGCCTTTAAATGTCACCATTTTAAGTTAGATAAATACAGTCACAATTCGAAGATGGAAGTAACTCTTTTTACCATCATAATACATACTCAACATATTTTGCTGTTTTTTATGGAAACAAGTGGAGAGAATACACCATGTGGCAGCGTTATTGACTTTTCTTTTTATTACTTCCAGGAATCATAGAAATCAATCAGACTATACTTTTCACATCCCACTTTTCTCTGTCTCCCACCTTTTAGTTCACGTTTGCAAGCATAAATGCACACCAGTCCTCACAAATGCATGAGCAATCATGCACATATAGCCAGCATGTTTCTCCTCAGACATTAAATTTATGACAGAGGATGAGAGGGAGAGTTAGGCTGTGAGCCAGTCAGCGCAGAAACATCTTTTCTGACAATCGGCAGAAGTGAAGTTGCTTAGCAACCTTTGGCCTTGATGACAGGAAATGATGTCAGGGATGCGAGACAAAACACAAGCTGACACGAACGCACACAGACGGATAACAGGTGCGCACGTGTGTGGACACACATGCAGAGTGAAGCTCGCAGGGTGGAAGATGAGAAGAATAATGAGCTGAGATGATAATCTGGGCAGGAGTTAGAATAATATATTAAGCTTCTCTAATGGTCTCACTGATCTCTGAGTCCATTAAGAATGACCTTAAATATACTGTATACACACAACACATGGGCTAAGCTGTGAAGCTGCTTTTTTGTGCTGCTGCTGCTCGCTTGTTTCTCAGAGCTCCCACAACCCGCCTGTGAACCGGTCTCCAATGTGTTCTCTGTGATCCACCAGTCACGCCATCCCTCCGACCAGGTACACACACACATGCACACGCAGACACACAAACAGAGGAGGTTATTGCTGTGTGCTCTGGGTAGGAGAGAGGCGCGGCGACGTGGGGATGTATTTTGGAGCATATGAGAGGAGGCTTTTATTGTTAATCTGTTTCCCTCCCACAGTAAAAGTTGCAGGACTTGCAGCTCCACACAGTGTTCGCTCTGTCTCACTACACACGTTTGCTTCTGGGATGTTTTAGTTTAATTATTCATGTTTGCAAAGACATTAGCTCAGTGAAACTCCCTGTTGTTGGCAAGGAACAGCTTTCGAGTAACCACCCCACCCTCTCTGAAAAATCAATTTATTCCCTAAAATACTCCATGTGCTGCAGAGCAACTTAGATATTTTAATACTTTTATGTATAGAAAGTTTTATTTACCCCCCACAGATTTCAGTCTTATTATAAATAAGTCCATTATTATTATCACTATATAAATGATATTGTAATTGTCAGGAAAATCATTGCTCACTCAGAAGCCATAGAAAGCAGTTTAAAAATTTTATTGACTGCATCACAGCAAAGCTGAAAAACTTTTATATGTAAATGAACATTTACAGTTTTGTCAATGTGAGTTTGAATTCTGCACATACACCACTCTACTCATCTATATTGAAAGAAAGATTTCATAAAGACATACATCATTAAAAGTAAATAAATCAAAACAGACACCTTTCTATGTATTCCTCTTTATTAACATAAATGTATCACTTCTGTAGTGTGCACATTTTAGACTTTGTTTAAAGCAACGCTCATGTCTTTACACGTAGTATGTGTAGGTCACCACACACACTACTTCATCCACTATACTATCAGTTTACCCACACTGCAGTTACATTAAGAGGTTCTGAGTACATAAACATATGTGCCTGCATTTCTGCACCCAATCACTTCAATGGCTGAATCCTAAATCCTTTTATGGTGAAAACATGACTAAATGGAAGGTTAGAGGGTTGTATTACTACTAATACTGAAAGTAAGAACTGTTTCAGTGTTCGTGTAGACACCTGTTTTAAGACTTGAACGGGTATAAACTATTTTATTTTGGCATTTTTTTTTAATTTTTTTTTTTTTAAATCTGATTTGATCTCCAATCTTACAAAGCAGTAACAATTAAGTGTGTTCCCATCTGTCAATTTAACACACCACAGTGCATATATTTGTGCAGTCATTACTTATCTAACCACTGACAATACAACTCAGACAATTACATGAAGTCAAAACATTTTATTAAAAAAAATGAACTTATGTGTAAGAACTTCAGTCCCCCAATTTGTCCCATTTGTGTCTCATTTTACTTTCTCTCTCTCAGATTCATTTGGAACAAAAACATGCAGACTGATTCACCATTATTAATACACACATCCAAGACTTATACAATCCAGTGTAGCATGAATGGTCTGCTTTAACATCAAGGACCACACTAATAACTTTGCAAGTTTTAGCCCATTAATCACAAATAATTTACTGATAACCATTGATTGAGATGAGTTTCATAATATTCATCTATCCAAAAACAATGCTTTTCATGTATTTTACATTTTCCATTAGCTTGCACAAAAAGCAAAAAAACACAAACGCAATCGATGTGCTAAAACATGCAAAACTGCTAGTATAATCCCTCAAAAAGAGCTTACAACAGCCCTAACAGCATTGATGGCTATTCATTATTTATACCTTGAACACCACAAAGGGTTGTGAGCAAAAGAAACTCATGAACAGTTGATCTCTATTTACAAATTGGAGGCAGAGAAACAGCAATTCCTCTACAAAGAAGTCGTCGCATCCCTGAGTACAGTTTGTTATTCCTACCATTTAGATTCACTGCTGCTTATCATCATCATCTCCTTTCTAGCCAGCTATAGGTTGATCAAAATAATAAAGCACAAACATCACTCCTGTTTTTTGTTTTTTTTTTCCTGTCAACACAGATTTCCACATTATATGTTGAAGAAATCTCAGCAAAGCTCATAATGCTGCAATTCAGATGCAATAAAGTCCTGTGTAGGTTTTAAAGGGCTGCAGTGGCATAAAGTGTTAGAGTAACAGCCCTCCATCAGTGCCATGGACAGTCAAAGACCTCATTTCACCTTCCCCTTTAGAGCAGCTTGAAGCAGCATGCCAGCGTTAGCTGATAGTTCTAGATGCATCATTATCTCCTTGTAAGCAAAGAAGGTTACAGTTTTTGGGCTGTTAACTCGAAGTCTCCTCTTCTGCTTTCTCCGTTTTCTCATCCTCCGCATCTTTGTCTTTGTTCTTTTTGTGTTTCTTTTTCTTGTGTTTGTGCTTGTGGTCCTTGTGTTCTCCTTCTTTGTCCTGGCTGCCGTGCTTCTTGTGCTTTTTGTGTTTTTTATGTTTCTTGTGTTTCTTCTTCTTCTTGTCCCCTGCGGTTGCTGAGCCGCTGTGGTTGCTCGGGGTGGGGCTGTTGGAGGCTTGACTGAGGGACGGGCTGGGGCTGCCGCTTCTTCCTCTCTCCAGCTCCGAGCCTTCGCCCTCGCTGTAGTCAGGGACGAAGGCGGCCTCGTCTGTCTCACGACCCAGGTCAGAACACAAACGCTGTTTCCTGGGCTCTGGGCCGCGGCTCTCCTCTCTTCCTCCTACTCCTCCACTTCTGCCTTCTGCTGCTCTCTCCTCCTTCACGGTCACCCCTTTCCCCTCTTCTCTAACTGCTTTCCCCTCCTCCTTCACAGTTTTTGTTTTTGTTGGTTTGTCAGAATTTGTGTGTGCTGATCTGCTTCCCTTACTCTCTTCCCTTTGTATTTTCCCTTTTTTCTCTTCCTTCACTACTCCTCTCCTTTCCTCTCTTGGGGCGTCCCGGCCTTCACTTCTGACAGGCTTAGGTACTTCGGTCTGCCCCTCTCTGCCTCGGCTCCTTTGAGGCACAGGTGAGGGTTCTTTGGGTGCACCGAGTCCGTTTTCCGGCCCCTCCTCGTCATCTTCTCTCTCCCACTTGGACCGAGGAGGCGGCTGAATGAGCGGCTCCTCACAAACTGGGCTGGGCTCGGGGCTGACACTCCGGCTCCGGCCAGGGCTGTTCACAGGGCTGTTCACAGGACTATGCAGGGACTGTTGTGCAGGTTTTGAGGGGAGAGCCTCTTGGTCCCTTTCTGAGTTCTGCTTTGCATCCCGAGCTGATCTAGTGCTGATAAAAACAAAAACTGTGAGCTTGCTTGTTTTGAACAGTGCAAAATGCAAACAATATTTAAATCCTACCATCAAAGGAAACCCCCACAATTAAAGACAATGTGGATCTATAGTTGACATTTTTACGTTATTATGTAAGTTATTATTAAATACTTAAATATTTAATACTTAAATATTTAATACTTAAATACATTTTTCTACCAAAAACAATATGTCGTGCTGTCATAATAATTCAAATGTGGTCATGGTTGTCTCAAACACCCACAGCTGAAGGCAGAGTGAAAAGCTGCCTGTCAAGGAAGGGGCGACCTGACACAGTTTGAATATGGTGATAATTATGCACTTTTTCATGATAATCTCCTGGGAGACATTTATTGCCCCTTTTAATACACTGGAAATATTTAGGAAATATGTGGTTGCTCGGGGTGGGACTGCAACTATTAAACTATTAACCAAACTGCTCTGAGTATACTGATCGTTTCATTTCTCAGATTTTAAAAGAATAGTTTAAGAGTTTGGGAAATGTACTTATGACCTTAAAAGGTGTGTAAGAAAACTGATTATTTGACAGTAAAAGCACAAGGATTTAGACTTGTTCCCATACAACTAAATGCTTAACTATCACTTCAAATACAGTATAAATACTAAGAATCAGACAAAAGAAATTTGACTGAAATGTCAAACTGTTGAAATTATTATCAATTCCTTCAAAATAAATACAGCCAGACTACAATCCTTAATAGATATTTCATGACACATTTTGGCTGGCACTGAAAAAAGTAGCTGATACTCATTACAGGCCAGTTCATAGGTTCACATTAGCTTCCAAACATGTCCAAGTCTAGCTGGACATGTTTAGATGTTTACATGTCTAGTGAGATCCTAATTCTCCTACATTAGCTTCCCTCTATTGGCTCCCTTTAAAATCTAGGGTAGAATTTAAAATCCATCTCCTCCCATATAAAGCACTTAATGATCAAGCTCCTTCATATCTTTACGACCTCATAGTACCATATCATCCCAACAGAACACTTTGCTCTCGGTGTGTAGGTCTACATGTGGTTTCCTGAGTTTCCAAATGTAGAATGGGAGGCAGAGCATTAAGCTATCAAGCTCCTCTCCTGTGGAACCAGCTCCTAGTTCAGGTTTGGGAAGCGGACATTGTCTCTACTTTTAAGATTGGGCTTAAAACTTAACTTTTTGATAAAGCTTATAGTTAGAGCTGGTTTCAAGTGACACTGATAGAACCATAGATTTAGATTGCTGGGGGACTTTGTTCTTTTCGCTCTCTTTCCACTCACCCCAACCGGTCAAAGCAGATGACCACCACCCTGAGCTTTGTTTTGCTATAGGTTTCTTCCTTTCTTAAAAAGTTGGAGATTTTCCTCTCCACTGTTGCCTAGTGCTTCTTCAAGGGGGATTTGCTGGGATTTCTGTATTATTTTAGTTGTATTGTAAGGTCTTAAACCTTATGTTGTAAAGTGCCTTGAGATAACTTTTGTTGTAAATTGGTGCTATATAAACAAACTTGAATTAAATTCAATAATTGCTGATGCACCGTTTGCTCATCAACAGCTGTCAGAAAAACACAATTTATATACACCAATGGCAGTAAACTAGAAAAAAATGTTTTAATTAATATAAGGCTTTGTCTATAATCAGCAGGGCAACAATAGACTTACCTGGTGGAGCTCACACTGTGACTTGTCAGAATCTTTCTGCTGATTTTTGGTTTGCTCTTCACAGCCACAGCCTCCTCACCACCTTTCACTACTGCAAGAGATGACAGGTGGAGTATTAGAGACAGACTTAATCAATGCATAATTAGAAAGTACACAACACAAAATTAAAGTTATCATCTCTTCACATACACACACGCATTTGCTCACTGATTCAAATTACCTTCTCTGTGAGCAGCAGGTGGTTTCTCTCCTGAGGGCCCACTCCGCTCTGTTCTGTCCTTGGACACACTCCTGGGAAATAAGAGAGTATAATTATACATATAACAACTGTGTTTACAGATAAAATAACTACATTGTGCTTTTTTTTGCGGTCATGGATATGGATGGTGCGACAAGCAGGGGGAAACACGTCACATGTAACAGACCTGTCAGATTTAGCAGATCGCTCAGACCCCTCCGCTCTCTCCTTAGAGGACACGCTTGGTTTCTCCGGATGGTCTGTTTGTCTCCTGGCTGATTTCTCTGCAATAGTCATTTTATCCAGAGAGACAGACCTTGCGCCTCCACTTCCACTACTGGAATTCTTTCGGTCCGTCCTCGCAGACCTCTCTCCTTCACCATCTCTCTCCGATGTATTTGCTACCTTCTGTGACCCCGACGCCCTCTCCTTGTCTCTGTCAGATCCCAGGCCTCTGTCTCTTTCTCTGTCTGATCCAGAAGCACGTTCTCGGTCTCTGTCTGGTCCAGAGATTCTGTCTTGCTCTCTGTCTGAGCACTGAAGTCTCTCTCCAGCACTTCCTGGTCTCTCTCTGGACACTCCCCTCTCTGCAGAGGCAGACCGCTCCTTTCTTGCAGCTCCTTCTGGGGTACTGCTGGGTCGGTCTACTTCAGAGATGTGAGCAGCAGCTGATCGGTCTGAGCTAGTCGTTGTCTTCTCGGCACCCGACGGAGCTCTGTCGGCCATCTCAGTGCTGCCTTTTCTCCCCAGGTCTCTGTTCAACTTGATCTTCCTCAGTGGTTTCACCTGGAATTGGTCAGAACATATAAAACAGTACAGTGACAAACTAATTAAGTGCTGTTATAAATTAGCCAAAACATTTATAAATTTTGATAATGAATCAAGGTTGGATTTATTCAACAAAAGCATCAAACAAGTTTCACATGTGATGATTTGCAGCTTGTATAAAACTGCAACTTTATAAGGTTTTGGAATAAAAACACTTTTTTTTTTAAACAATATTCCTTTTATTTACATTATAGTTTACATCATAAACGCAATTTTAGGTAAAGAATTTTTCAGATATGTGAAAACAAATCTAAAAATACCATCATACCGGCCTCCTGGTGTTCATAGGACTACAAGAACACTGTACCCACCTGAAGGTCCATTAGAGGTCTGATGGTTCCTCTATCTGCGTCTCCGCGGCCCATCTCACGGCTGCCTGGTATGGGAAGAAGACCAGGCCTGTCTGAAGGAGGAGGAATTCTGTGGATTGGGGGCTGGTGAGACATGTGTGAGTGGGACATGACATCAGGTCCACCTCCTAGCCCGTCTATCCTCCTCAGCTTTCCAGGAGGAGGTCCAAGTAAGGAGCGGCCCTCGTCTCCCATCCTCCTTCGACTGTCCACTGGGGAGGGAGGTTGGTGGTATGCTGGGAGTGTGTGTTGAGGGATAGGAAGGAGACCACCGCTCTGTGGAAGGTCTCGTCTCCCCCGAATGTCATGGCCGGGTCGAGGGCCATCATGAAAAGAGGGATGAGGTAGAAGCATGTTATGGGTGGACAGCGGAGGGGTCTTGAGTAGAGCAGGCTTCAACGCAGAGCTTTTGTCCTTCTTAGGGGTTGTTGAGTTGGAGACATCTTCTGATTTGGCTTTAATGGTCTTTGAAGGTTTAGCAACAGATGAAGAGGTTGAGGAATCTTTCTTTTTGGTCACCGCTCCTTCCCCGGTCATTTTCTTCACCTTTTCACTCTTTACCTTCACACCCTCTGTCTTTACTTTAGCTTTTACTTTTTGACCCTTCTCTTTCTTAATCTTATCAGACTGAGACTTCGACACTGACTTGGTTGAGGGTTTAACAGATGCAGCACTGCTTTTAGAAGCTGGAGCTTTAGTGCTTGCAGTGCTAGCTGGAGGCTTTGAGGAGACAGGTGGTGTTTTAGTGACTGAAGGAATTTCGTCCATTGGTTCATCTCTGACTGGAGTAGCATCATCTCTGTCAACGGACTGATGTGATGGCTCTAGTTCCTCGCCGGTTTTCTTCTTTTTTATTCTTTTTGTCCTCAGGACTTTGCTAGACTTGGTCCCTGTTGAGGACGACGGTGCAGGGTGATGAGGGGGAGCACCTCTGTCTTCTCTCCCTCTTCTTCCTCTCCCTTGGGGAGAGTATTCTCTGGATAATGGGGACATTCTGTCCCTCTCCCGGTCTCTGCTGCCACGACCTCGGTGATGCAGTGGGGGATGTTGGTTGTCATAGTCTTTGTAGCCCTTGTCGTACCAGTCTGCGCACTCCCACTGTCGAAACCTTTCCCAGCGATCATGTCCTCCTGGACTTGAAGTCTTCATTTCATATGACACTAGGTCGCGAGGTGGCGGCTTTCGTCCACTAGGGCTACGGCTGCGGTAGCCACCAGGAGAACGAGACCGTGATCTGGACCTGTAGGGTCCAGCTCCTTCTGGTCCCTCCCAGGTTCGGTAGGGCGGAGGAGACCGCGGTGAACCAGACCGCCGATACCCATAAGACCGTGAACGAGAGCGAGACCTTGTCCGGGACCGTCCATAACTGCGACCATTGCGTCTAGAATAAGGTGAGCGGGGATAAGACCGGCCATGAGAACGTGAACGAGAGCGGGACCTACTGGGGGAATAAGAGTAAGATCTGGACAATGATCTTGATCTAGATCTCGATCTTGATCTAGAGCGAGAGTAAGGAGAACGGCTGAATGGAGAGCGGCTGTACGACCGAGACCTAGAAACAAAATGAAGAGAAGGAAACAGTGGAGAAAGAAGAAGGCATGTTATGCAAACACATTTTCCAAAGGAATTTAAAGATTTTGTATATTTAACTCATTTACAAAGTAGAACAATTCTATTTTTTAATGAAGTTACCTGGAAAAAGATGGTCTTCGTCTCTTTGGTGGATTTCTGTACTTCATCAGCTCTTTGTGGAAATCTTTAGTGAATTCATCCAGTTTAGATGTGACTCTGTGGACAAAATGACATCACTTAAACTACTATGTGAAACTTGGACCATTTTTTATTTTACTGAATTCATAATGTGTAAATTTCACATAATCAGTAGCCAATGTAGCTCTTTGAAAACCCTCCCACCCCAAAAAAAGAAACTACTCACTTGTCCTGCCTGTGCCTTGGTCTGTAAAAATCATCCTTGGAGAGAGGGGGCTGAGAAAGGGAGGGAGGGAGAGTGGCAAGAGGGGGATGTGTACCAGGGGCAACCCAGGCAGGGGTGATTCCCGGTGGTCCAGGGGCATAAATAGGCTGGTGCTGGTAACCAATGGCAGGAGGAGCAATAAGGCCAGGGGCAGAGGGGTAAAGAGGTGGATAGGGCTGTGGGGGGGGTGGATACAGAGAGGGAGAGGGATAAATTGAAGGAGTTGGTACAGGAGGTAGCGCTGTCTGGATGTGAGTGGATGGATGCTCTGGTCTGGTTCTGTAAGACCTGGGACTAAAAGAGACAGAGACTATTGTGAGGCTGAGACATAATGATACCAACTTTTAATAGATCAGATTGGTCTCAAATTGGTCTTACTTCTCCCAGTGCCTGCTTCTGTTAGGTGGATGAGCTCGCATCTGACCTAATAGAGCAGAGAGACAAGCTGTTAGTTATTTAATGTCTTTCCTTCATGCTCACTTAGTTTACTTAAATGGCCTAATTTAAACTCATTACCTGAAGGATGAGGCTGCCGTGTAGGTGGCGGATGGCTAACAACAGTTACATGGTAGCCCTGTGAGAGAAATCACAACGAGGAAATTGAAGTTACCTCAAAGAGAAGTTATGTGTGGTTTCAATATTATGCAAAAAGAACTAAATAACAAATCATTTTAATATATATGTGCAGTCTCAGAACATCTTTCTTTTGTCCTTCTTGCTAAGTTATGATCCCTGCAGACTCACCTGTGATCCACTTTCCAAGGTTACAGATGAGCCCGTTGCCACAGCAGGTTCAGTCTCACTAAAATACAAACAACCAAAGACATTAGGACTAAAAAAAGTGGTTCCTTACTTCGAAAAACATTTCCGAAGTATGTGAATTAACTTAGGTGTGTAGGCTGTATCAGGCTTACCCTGGTGGAGGTGGTTCACCCTGGCTTGTAGAGTGCATAGGAGAGTGGTGGTCCGCCACAGGAGGAGGTGTTGGTGAATCATCCTGACCTTCAACAGAAGATGTATGAGGAGGAGTAGGAGTAGCGCTTGCAGCAGCTGCAGGTGCAGCTGTAGGTGCAGGTGCAGGGGGAGTGACTTGTGGTTGAGGGGCAGTGCTGGTTACACTTGTAGGAGGTGGCTTAGTGACATTGGCAAGCAGTGGGTCCTGCTGTCTTGAGTGGGGAGGCCTGACCAACTGAAGGCGTGGTGGAGGCGGAGCTGCAAGTTGCACCTGCTTTCGTGCATGTTTGGTGTATCCAGTCTCATTCTTGAAGTTGTTCACAGCCTGCACAAAGACAAACAGATAGTACATCATTTAATATCATCCAATTTTACTTTGAATTGGGGCATGATTCTAGTAAAATGACCCAAATAAGCCAAAATGTAAGAACTTTAAGTGGTTACCTGTCGAAGAAACTTATTGGCAATGAGATTATCAGGTGAAACATCTGACTGTTTGCATGTGAAGCAGATGTGCTCCTCTGAGTCCAACAAGGCAGTCCGGATACCTGAAAACAAACAGCCTTTAATTAGACGAATGCAAACGCTGTTGTTCATCCGACATTTTCATTTGACTCAGCCTATCCCCTAACCTGACTACTTTATGCTGTAACAGCATAATTTTCTACTTTTTCCAAGAACTATTCAGAAGTGAAATAATTCCACTATACTTTGAAACACAAAGGAATATGACTTTGAACAGTTGCAACCTGCCCTGAGGCAGGACCAAAACAAAAAGCCTGTCGAAAACTTGTTCTGACATCCTACATTATTTGTTGGTATTGCTTTTTTTAACATTTGCAAACCGACACTTTTATTACTCATGCACATCATAACCAAGAACTCACAGTCATCACAGTAACTGTTCCCACAGCAGGGTATAACTACAGCGTCAGTCATCAGGTCGTTGCAGATGGGACACAAGAGTTCATCTGGGATTGGGTCTGAATCATCCTCAGATGACGACTGGTCATGTGGAACAAAAGGTGGACGCTCCTTCTTTCCAAGAGCATACGCTTCGCTGCATTAAGACAAACAGTCTTTAAGTTTGCAGACTTTGTCACAAGCAAAAGTGAAAACAGTAGCAGTACGCCAGTGTGTTGTGGACAAAGACACAAATGGATTATGATGATTCTTTATGTGCTGCACAAGTTACTGAACACTGTATTTGTGAGTGTTGACACATACGCATCTATTGCAGGTATAGCGTATTCTCCAGTGCTGGTTAACATTGCTCCCTTGGTGCCTGGCTCTGCTTTAACCATGAAGCTCTGAGGTATGCCCTTACTAATCCTTACTGGCTTGGGGCCCTCGACACTCTTATCTTGGACCTAAAGGTTAAGAGAAAGATTAATCTGTCATGAAGTAATAATTAACATCAGTGACTTTGTACAGAAGTACAGAATAATACATGATAACTACCGTCAGCATGGGGCACTGGCGAATGTAGTGACCAGCCTTGCCACAGCGAAAGCAGGTGTAGTGAGCAGGTGGAGGTCCAATCGCCTTCTTGGAGTAGCTATAAAGACAATTTCAGGCAAAAGGTAAAGAATCGCAGCTTTTAAAAACAAATAGCCAGGGAGTGATGCTTAGTACCATTCATAATAATAAAATGCACAATATTAATCTGACTTTCATGTACAAGAGCAAGCTGTGTGTACTAACTTCATCGGGTCATATTCATGGTTGGACTGAGTCATCATGGCTTTAATCTTGTCCTCCTCTGATGCATTTGCGTCAACCAAGTTAGCAGTCTAAAGCAGAGTTGAAGGAAGGAGGGGAAAAAAAAAAAGACAATAAAAATGTCAGCTCAATAAGATAAATTACTTAGGAAATATACTCCTAGAATAACCAGCATGTTCAGTAGCAATACCTTTGTGAGTTGGGCGAGTGATAATGAAGGAGAAGAATCAGTCTGCAGGAGAATCAGAGTATAGATATTAAAGGCATTAATATAATATCCAACAAACATACAGTGGACGACAAGACCCTAAATAGTTCCCAGTCACGTGTCCAGTCCCTCACAGTCTCAATTTAAGTCTGCACCAAAATGATGGCCTTCACACTGAAGTGCATGAAGTAATGCAAGTATAGGAGCATTTAAGACAAGATGTGGAGTATTAGGCTTTTGCACAATGTTCATCCCTCTTCAGATGGCACTTAGTGATAATCTAGAAAAATGACTTGAAACTTCATCCGGGCTTTTCAGAGCACTCAACTGTTTAAGGAACAATTGAAGACCAAAACATACACATATAATCAACAAAAAAGTTGAAAGACACTTATGGCCATTTAGTCTTCTTAAAAAAATTCTTAGGGTGATATCTGTTCCTTTTCTAGGTGGTACAAATTGCAGCTTTTGTCAATTTAGTTGCAAGTTTCAAATAAAATTAACTATTGCGAGCACAACCTGAAAAATCACAATTATGATTGTCGCTCTGTGGAAATCTTAGAGCATCAACCTCCACTAAACTGTATAAAAATTACATTGCACTAACATTGCACAAACAAATATCTGCTCAAACTAGTCTTCCATAGTCTAGACTTTAGTATATTGTAATAGTTTAATTTCCTAGTATGGTAACATTTAAGAGCTTGAACACTTCCTTGCTATTTGAGTTTCACTTGCAAATTCAAAGTGTACACCAATAGCACACTCTTCTATAAAGACCTTACAGCTTCTCCTTCACTAAAAAGACTTTCTCAAAGAAATACTTGACATTTAATTTAAGCGTGCAGTTTCCCCCTCGCTATGCCAAGTTTCTGCACTGGCTTGTCAAAAGGGGTTGTCAAGACTGTTAGAAATGCTCATCAAAACCTGTTCAAGACTGCTTTCTCTGAAGTAATGAGCTAGCAAGGAGTGGTGCCAGGCTGCCTCAATAAAACTGCAATCCTTGTAAAAATGTAAAATGTAAAGGGCTGATATGACAAATGTGAAGACGTTTCTTTAAAAGTCTTTAAAAATTTAAACTGACATGATTTGTCAAGCATTTCTTCAAACTGTTCACTAAAACAGACCCAACACGATTACAAAGTGATGGATGAAAGCAAGTGAAGGGATGTTTGTAGCAGAGGTCACAAGTCAAAGAGTCATAAGAACTAAGTCTTATGGACATTATGCAAAAAATCATGTTATAACAAAGAAAAAGCTGGTTTGCCCAAGTCCTGCAGAAATCTTCTATACGTAAATAAACGGGCAGGCTGGGTTGTCTATGATATGAAGGCTCGGAGGACAGACCAGGTATTGCAGAATGCTGTGGAGGGAACACACAGGGATCTGGTGCAAGTGGTTCTGACACCGAACCACTGAACAACTTTATTGACAGGTTCTGCAGCTTACAGCTTACAGGACACACTACACCAGTATACTTCTCACTGCAGCAACCATGGAAGGCCTCCAGAGATTAACAAGATAATGACTTTACTGATGCGTCATGGTACTTTGTGATCATGTCACAACATTATACGTCAGTCGCCAAGTCACAGCATCTCACTTATCAAAGCTGGCTTCTCATTGATGCCCCAAACCACAGAACAATACTCTTTGAACTAGTAGCTTCTTTGTAAAAAAAGACACTTGGGAATCTGAGTTAATTCAAATCATTAAAACTCAGCATCATGAAATCTGTGAGTCTTTGACGTTTAAGGATTGTGTGCAGTCAATACTCAGGTGCAGAATAAAAACATCTTCATAGTGAAATTGTACAAAACAAAACACTTTACAATGGTAAATGTAACTGAACAACAGATTTAAGTATATTAACGTTTAGCAGGATAAGCCTACAAAGTAAAAATCACCGGTGAGTCTCTTCCACTCACACAACCTTAGTAATTGTAATCAAAGTTAATTACAATCAATCCCAGTCACACTTTAGTTCATTGGGTTCCTTGACCACATAATATAATATTTTCACAGAAAATAAAATGACAAGAAATTATCAATACAAAAATACCATATTATCCTTTTACATACCCCTTTAAAAACACATTTGCTTGGCCTGAATCAGGCTACAAACCCATTTCATTATGAAATACAGTCATTAACAGTTTAAAGATTTGTCAATTATAAAGTGGCATCAGTTCAACAATGAGTCAATTCAGAGCATTCAAAAACAATTGTGGCTAGTCTGCTGTTTCTCATTAACCTCATCTCATTCAGCCAGAGTTTAAAACTTTAATCTAATTTAATCACAACAGAAATATAACCAGGGTTGTTATAGAGAAACAACAAACTACTTTAACTGTGGTGACTCCAGGAAACTGTCCCCAAAAAAAGACATTAAGTAACACATAGAGGTTGAGATCTCAACACAAATGTTGCTAACACACAGTGAACAGAAGATACACACAACTTGATCATTGTTGACAGAATGTTCTCGAAAAAGGTGACTAAAGCCAGAAAGTGAGGGAAAGAGTGAGAAGTGAGAGGAGGAAGAGAGAGTGTTGTTTTGGGATTTGTTTTACATACGGGTCTAGAAGATCCAACCACAGCTGTGTCAGAACGATCTCTGCAGAAACACACGAGACATAAAGAAACATCAGTCACTGAAGCCAACCCACGACCAACTACAAGATCAAGATTTCAACTGTGTTATCTACTGGAAAACTACTTTAAATTACAACAAACTGTGCTGCTCATTAATGACTGCACCGACAACTTTATTTGTGAAGAATACATACACAATGAACGTCCTGCCAGCAGGCTTTACTCCACCAATCGGAGTGCGGCGGACGATCACCGACGAGTGTTTCGGGATGTGGGCTTCATCATCAGTGTACTCTACAAAATGTGAGACAAGTCATTAGAAAAACAAACAGCTAAACAGTGAGGACAGCTAAACAATATAAGCAACATTCACTCAGCAGAATACATTTAGGGTGCTTGGTTTAAGAAAACGAGGGGTTAAATTACATGTATTCAGATATATATATATTATATATATATATTTTTTTATATATATATATATATATTTAATTTTTTTTTTTTTGTTGTTGTTGTTGTTGTTATAATT
>OMLM01009598.1:0-12792 GCA_900302695.1 Helostoma temminkii
GCTACATAATATATATGTAGTCCATTTATCAGTTTCTACTATTTATATTTTTTTCTTTACACTTGGCACCATGCAGCTAAACTGAATCCAGTATCGAGTGAATCTAGTTTCCTTCCTATAATAATACATTTTTATACAACATTTTTGTTATATTGTTTATTATATGTTTTTCTAATTTGATTTTCTAATACCAATATTTCCTATACTACTTTTACATTTTTAAATTGGATGTAAAACCTACAAAGAAAAACTTCAACCTTAATGAAAATGTGTTTAATTTGTTGCATAATTGTGCAGCTACACAAGACAAATATGATTCGTTCCTAGATGCCTTTCATGTCAAAAGACCTCACAAGGATAGAAATGCAAATATGTGTGTTAACTGTACTGCATTTTATGCCAGAATGCACCACTGTGTCGTCCACCATATGGTCAACTGAGCCATATAAGGCCTCAGAGAGTCATGACTTAATGCTGGTTGCAGCTGGATAAAACCTTAAAAGCCTGGCTGGAGAATCAGGCCTCAGTGAATTTAAAATCATAGCTAGATTCACTTTCGCTTGGTACTGACCATCTTTACTGTACAATACACCAGGATTACTGTACACATATATAATAATAATAATATAATAAAATCTGTTCACTTGAAGTGAGAGGAACAGGTGTCAGCAAACACTAAATTTGGCAGATACTGCAGAACTAATGGTGCACAGATGTGTGGGAAGAGACCGCTTCTGTACTGTAACACAAACAAGATCTGAACCTACCCTACATTCGCTTTAAATTCTCTTTGTTGATTATGATGTTGTCACCTGCAGCACAAAGTGATGATAAAACACAGAAGAACCAAGGTCAGAGCTGTCTCATCATCTAAACCAATTCATCTCTCACAAAACACTTTACCTGATTAATATTACAGTGTACGAGTGACCTTTCAAATATGGCAGAGCATATTTTCAGTGATTTTCGGTTGATGACTGTAAGATATATACCTGCAGATAATGTCTGTACAGTGAGTTTACTTATCATCAAGTAGTATTTAATTCACAAGATTAGTTAAAAACAAACATTTTCATTTAGTTAGTTTCATAATAAAAAAAACCAACAACTTAATTTGTAAAATTAAATTGAAGACTTCATCCAGCCAAAACAGCATTTTCATAATATGCACACGGGGCACAGGGCCTGGAAGATACACTTTATTGCTCTGTCTTTATATCAGGCATTCAAACACCACAAAAATGTTCTCAATGGACCTAAAGCATTTAAATTACTAGGTTGTGTCTCTTTTGCCCCTTGTGTCCTATTTTATTGTTGTGTACTCTGTGTGAATAATGTGTTCTCATAAGAGTAGGAACTATTCTGTTATTCTGGCAAGTTCTCATCTGTAAAAGACAATAATGTATCTCTAGAGACTAAATAAAAACTAGTAAATGTCTTGTACTAAATCTGAGTTTTTGTTGTAAAACAATGTCCCACTTGGCAGCTAATGTGTGGGCAGCACCAACAGTAAGTAGTGAGCCGAGTTCAAACTGGCTTTAGCCCTATCGGATCCCATCTGATTGATTGAACAGAGACAGTGGGGGAAAGCAAAAGTGGAGAGCACAATACACACAATAAAAGATGGTTTACAGGGGAGAGAAACGTAGCTCTTTGTTATACACCATAAGTAGCTAATGGTTATGGAGGGAATATAGGGATTAATAATCTTTCCTTCTGCTGAGCAGATTTCCCCTTTATCTCCTCTCTTTCATGTCTTTCTCCACTTTGCTGATTTCTCTTCTCTCTTCTCTCTATTTTACCCCTTTACTCTTTACTTCCTGTCTCTGTCAGATACCGTAGATTCCCTGTTGAAAACCAAACTAACAGCGCTTCACATCGAGCTAAGCTTAACGGAGAACAAACAAAGGTAGGCTGAACCTCCTCTTCTCACAGCTCACAGACACATACAACAAGCAGTCGCGATGCTTAACTTAATTCTGCTAGAGGGAAACCAGAGAACCTCAGAATTACTTTGAGAAGCCCACAGCTCTGAACCAATCACACAGTAGACTTACTGTATATGCCATTAGGAGCTGCTTCTTTCCAAAGATCTGTACAGCACTGTGTGTCCATACAGAGCTAGCTCGAGGGAAGAACCCTTGCTCTGTCAGCTTATTACACTGCACAAAATCAAATTATATGTACTTTCAGTACAATTAGAGTAAAACTTAATGGCATAAGCTGCAAGACACATGGACTAAAACCATTTGTACATGAAAATTTGCTCTAAAGAGGCACGCCCAAGAAATTTAAGATCATCTGTGGCATTCACCAATTGTACTCAAAATAATTATTATAATTATTATAATTATTATTTTAAACATGATAAAATAAACTAAAATAAAATACAAAAACTTTATACAGTTGTTTCTATAGTAAACTTTCGCACTCTGACAACTACCTCTGGGTCTATGCAAGTCATTCCAATATAATCCCTGTTGCACCATGATATTCACTTGTTATATCTCCATGACACATGTCACATGAGTGCCCGGCCTGTAAGATGAATAATAATCAGAAACGATTTGTTTCCATAGAAACTAGGACAGCAGAGACAGACTAGTCTTTGTGTTAGTCTTAGATCTGAGATGAACTCAAAGATGTTATGAATGTAAGACAATGTAAAAGATTGTTAAACAATATCTGTGCAAAAGGTAAAATTGAGTAGCTGCTGTACTTAAGATGCAATCACTTAGCTTGGTCATATTAGCATACCAAATAATAAGGAAATAGCAGTATCTCGGTATTTGGGCCAGAGTTGTCCAGATATTAAGGAGTTACAGTATAAAATCTGTTGTTAAAATTAAAAACAATAATATCATGTGTGTGTTGCCCCATGTACTGTGATTTTAACTGGGAAATTAGAAGAAATAAGTGATTTATCATGGCCTGGGGACAGTTTTACAGCACATCATCCATCTTACAAATCCAGTTAAGTAGAATTAACAATTAATGTGTCAATATTTAAACAGTGCAGCATTGCATTTTAGGAATGTGCCAATGTAGAGAGTTATGAGGAGAGGTATGGATGCAGTGTCATATTCTAAGAAGCTTATTTCTCATTTGTAGCAAATGTCATTATAACTACAGCTGTCACTATGAATTTACCTTGACCTTTCTCATTCTTCTACAAAAGAGGTGCAGGTAGACCACTACTAATAAAAAATTCTACTGGATGTGTGTGCTGACTACTTTTCTCAGCTGTAATTTTACCCATAAAATATCTTAAATATTTGTGTTGACATGTGTTTTCCTTTTCCACCTTGAAGGTTACTAATGAAAAACGAGAACTTCTGGTGACGAGCAGTTTTTACTTTGTCATGGACAAAGGTGTAGGAGCTAGTTTTTATAGCTGTTTAACTCAAATCAGTAAATACCAACAGCCTTGTAAATGCCGACAGACATTATCTGCAGATATGTATTTTATTACAGCCGTTGCGCTACCTGTGGTAGGTTTTTAGTCTTTGTAAAGACATAAAAGATAAATAACAGTTGTGTTGTGGGTAACACTATACATACTCTGCTTGGAGAAAGGCATCTTTAATAGTTTTTCGACTATCCCTATAAAGCCTGCTACATTAACCAGCTTAGCTTTGTTGACAACGTTTCCTCCACCTCTCTGGCACGCAGCTTTGACCTCTACAACATCAGACCCTGCCACTCCGAATGTTCTTCCCAGTTTTTTGTGGAGACCCATGTCATCTCTCATCCCGACTACTGCCATGGCCTACAGAGCTACCATAATGCACAATCAAACCTCTCCATATTACTCAAAATGTGGCAGCACATCTGGTTTTTTTTATCAAGCAAAAAGGACATATGTAACAACCACTGTTCATCTCTGCACTGGCTTCTGTTGACATCAGATTCAGCGTTTTGACTCTCGTCCACAAACTGGTCAACTCAGCACAATCTAGGTGAACTATTCCATCTGCCAACAAACAATATCTGGTGGACCCTACTCCACACAGACAAAGATCCCAAGCAAAGCTTTTCAATTCAGTGGACCCATAATGAAGGAACTAGCTACGTAACTACGTAACCCTAATATTCAAAACACTGCTGACAGAACTCTTCAGCAACAAACAAAGAGAAAATTTCATCCCTATCTAGTTCTTGTGTCTCACTAAACAAACATCTCTTTTGATGACACTCTGCTCCAAATGTCACCCTGACTTGGATTTGCTGCTTTGTATCTATATTGTATGTCGCTTAGATAAAACATTACTGGAAACGGGGTTTATTCACTGTTGACATGAGTTGAAATCAGATGCAAATGGATAAAAGATGTTAGATGAGGGGTGATGTCTCACTTACTCTATTTGCCTGTTAAATAAATGCATAAAGACCCAACGTAAACTGTGAACAGTTCTTTGTAGTAAAATCACACCAGTGCCTTCTTTTGAACCGCACATTTTGAGATTACTGAGAAGAGGATTACCTGTTGCCATGGCAACAGTGGCCCATTTCACCCGAGGTTGTGATGCTGATTGGTCCCGTTTATGGCTCTCTTACGGTAGGTAGCTGCATGCCTCGTGCATAGAAACGGGTTTATCTCTCAAATACCGCAGAGGAGTCACAGCAGCACTCAACACAAATCACTAAATTACTCTCGACCTCTTTTTTTGTTACTCAACAAACTGCATTTCCCAGGTGTGCTTTTCTGCAGGTTTTAGCTGAAACCACAGACAGGAAAGGTCATTCTGTTGGTTAATCACTCTATTGGTCCCCAAACAAAACTGAACTATAGATTCAATGCAAACCTCTCATATTATAAGAAAGAAATAGAAGATTAGATTTTGTAGTGGATAAATGTGCACAAGGACTCAATGTAACAAGTTGTTTGCTTCTGGGCAGTGCTTCCTCTTCCTGCTATACAGACAGCTAAACACAAGTGGATTGAAGAGGTCCGTACAATATGAACATGCCACAATCAGACTGAAGATCGAAATGCACAAAGGTTTAATTTAAATTACCCTGAAATATCTAGCACGTCTGCTGTGGCGATGATCTTTGATCTGATGTCCTTATGTGGATTGGATACAAGTGGACTTTTAAATCACTATCGATTACTGATGACCACAAAATAAATTTATTAAGTGCAGCAATTACATATGTTTACTCTGAACTGTAATTAATTTCCACACTGTGAGATAATGTGATATCCCTGGGTGAAATATTAATATTATAATATTATACTAATATTAATTAGACTACTGTCTTTATTTGTTTAAAGTAAATTATTACTACAATAAAATATTAATACTACTATAAATGTACTTCTTCATATTATATACTAGGCATTATTTGTTATGTACTTGACATGAGAAGCCTTACTGACTAGACCAGATGTTTCTTTTATAAATCTGATTTTCTATCTTAACCTGGATACTCTGTTTTCCAGGCATCAGTGTTATGTAAGATTCCATTAAGGCTACAACTAGACTGAGTATATTATACACAGAGCATTTCACAAGTAGTTTATAAAGTTTATAAAGGTAAACTTATAAATTTACGTACTACTTTTTGAATTTTTTTCTAGCCTTCCACATGCCAGGCACAGATTTTGGCTTTTGCGTGTAATTTTCACAAATGTTGGCAAGGAACTGCAGACTTTATTTTCTTGTTATTAGTAAATCCTTTAATTGTTTAAAAAATGTCTTCTGCTTATCCAGGTCTGGGCATGTTTAAATATATTATTAGCAAATGCTGTTATATATTGTTAGGGAGAACTGACAAAACTGAGACACGTATGTCAGTAAATTCATACACTTGGTAAATTATTCTAGGCTTTATCAACCCTGCAAGAAAACTAGCATTAATGAGCAAATCATCAGGAACAGAAAGCTATTTCTTCTGTACCAGTGCTGACACTGGTGATTCACAATATAGGAATATACCCTAAAATACTATTTTTAGTATAATGGTATAAAATGGCATCAAATAAACATTGGTGCAACTGCTTTCTCTAGTTTATAGAAATAAAACCTCCCAAGCTGTTCTTCCATTTTAGCTTAACAGCTTACTGTGGTGTATATTTATGGAGACAGTACAGACAGTAAGTGCTGTGCTTATCTTTGCTAAATGTCTGCCAAGATTAAAAAACAGACAAAGTCATGAAAAATAACGGGACATATAATTTATATACAGACCCAGAATGGGTTTAGTCTTGTCACATTCTAATTAGCTACAGGCCTAGCTGCTTTTCTTGACGTAACTAATGAGCGATCTGCTCTTTAGCAGGCCTCTAACCAGGAGGTATTGACATACTTATATTCACTGGTCTCCAGGGATCCACACAAGAACACTGGCCTTCTCTTTATTTCAATCTTACTCATTGAGAAGTGAAATATATCAGCATAATATCATTTTAATTTAATCACAAAAGCTTCTCTACTAACTAATCCTGCATATAATATTAGAGAAAAATGAATATATGAGAGTGCTCAAAGACTTTCAATACAATGACATGTACTGTATTTAATAGATTTTATAGCAGGTCTTAATTTATGAATTTATGATTTAGTTTAACATGTCACATCTTGTCACAGCTAAATATTATAGACCAGCTAAAAAAATCCTAAATCATGTTTAAATGAAACAATCTTCCAAACTAACGAGTGTCAACTAAAAAATGATAGATGATATTATTTATTTATTTATTAATTAGTCACAGCTTTCTGGTCGTCCATAAAGTACATGCAGCAGAAATCACAAGCACTCCTGTGCACAGAAAATGCTGTTTCAAGCAAATACCCTTTAACAATGAACCACTTTATTCCCAAACCACTGTTCTAAAATAAACTTGGTCAACAGGGATGAGAATGCAGGTGCTTACGAATGTGTGTGGACAGGTGAGACGTTGATGCAGATATACAAGGCTCCACCTCACCACCTGCTCTCAGTGTATTCCTGTCTCTACCACACTGGAGAAAATTAGAACAATGTTTCAATGCATGCTTGAAAGCAACACAAACAAACACAAACTTTATACACTTGCTTACATTCAGTTCATGTCATCACACCAAAAGTGTAAGTGGGCAAGTGAAGACAGCAATTTTTTGACTTTCAACCTCGGGAAAGGAGAAACGTGGCTTAGTTACTCTTATGCCTGTAAGTGAGTTTGTGGGAGAATAACATGCTGCTTGTTGCGCTTGCTGCAGGGTAATTGGGTGACAATCACCATCAGCTGTTGCTCATCACACGCTGTCCATCAACCTGCCGTCAAATCAACAACTCTTTCCACTGTGAGTCATAGTAAAAAGTCAACTGTCCAAAATAATCTTCTCTGATGGGCGCTTATACAATAAACTGTAGGTGGTAAACACTTTCACTCGCACACAAGCAGAGCACATACTCAATAGATACACTGGGAGATATGGGTAGAGGAAAAAGAGAGAGGGATGCAGACATATAGAGAACAAAGGAAAGAAAGCAGATGTGGCCTTTGGGCTGAAACTGCTGAATCACCACGTCTCTTCTCATTACTTCATCACATCATCACAACCTGGAGCACTTTGTCTCGAACCACACACAGAGAAACTATCATGAAAAAGGCCAAAAGAGGCAGAAAGGAGAAAGAGATGGGGGAAAAAACACACTGAGAGATGCTGAGTTAAACAGGAAAATGCAACGTGTAGACATCCCGATAAAGTCATAGAAGGACATTCCCTGATCTTCTCCCCTCTGTGCTGATATCACCTTGAAAGGCCCTGGATGACACCGTCTCTTCCTCCATACATCTAAACAGGCTTGAGTCTCTTACATAAGGACTAGGAGTCAAACACACACACACATATCATGAATGCCCTGAAAATAGATTCACTCTTCTATCGTGCAGCTTTATTGCTGAACTCCCACTGTGGTCTCTTTTTGTGGCTCAGTCAGAAAGAGCCATCATAGCAGCACAGTCGATATCGACTTTGCATCTGCAGAGACTCGTGATACTCGAGAGGCTGGTATGGGTGTAATATGGACTTTGTTTGTATTAGAAATGACAAGTTTTCAGGTGTTCGGCAGCACTAGATTAAACTGTGCTGACGGACTGATTCCTAGAAAGTCAGTATAGATCAAACAGTTTCACAGGATGAAATGTTTATTTATAGTTATAAAATATCTCTAAGTCAAACTTTCTGAGCAAAGACTTGTTAGGTTTTCTATATCACATTAGCAAGTTATTGAAACAAGTCACAACCTCACTCAAAGCTAGTCTCTGTCGTAGGCTAACAAAGTGGGAATGAGCTCCCCAAGGAACTGGGATGTGTCTGTCAGGGCCTCCAAACCCTGGTAGGAAGAGACTAGACTGCAGAAGTCTGTCAGTTTTTAAAAAAGCTTTAAATATCATATTTATGGTGCAATATTAGTGTATGAGGAACATGTATGTGTAGTTTGTTTACTTGCACATATGGTACATAATATGGCATATATGTGTCACTTTATTTGTCACTTTACATTTTTCTATAAGATTCATTCAAATAATGTAGATTATTGTTTTTACTCTTGCTTCATTCATCTCATTGTATTGCCTTGCAAAGTGGTTTATTCACCATTCGACACTTACACATTCATCATTCAAGCAAGAACAGCAAAGTCACTGTGTACTTTCTTGCCATCTTCTGAAAAATTTCTTGGCCAACCTTTTCAGTGTACAAGGAGACCGAATGCACCAACTGGACTAAAGTTTCTGCCAAATAAAATGAATGTTGTGCATTTTAAATAGTACTTGCAATTAGTAAAATTGTCTCCTCTAACTCATAGATAAAAGAGTTTGTGATTTAATTCCATATTAAATATGGAAAATGAGGAGGATCTTACTTCAAACTGATGTTATCAATCAGAAAACTTGAAAGCCCTTTTAATTTTTGTGAGTGAAAACAACAGTGTCAGTCAGAGAAGACATATCCTGCCGAGCCTAACTAATCAGGATATTAAAACCCTGATGTGCTTTATTACAGACAAACAATTTCCAGGGTGATATTCTGTTTTTCAAGTTATGAGCACCTAAGCACCTTTACTGAGCGTAGAATCAATAACGTTTAGCAGAATGCATCTCTGGCACAGACTTTATGGGAAGCTCTGTGTGTAAGCGCATCTCCAGAGATTGAAGTTTGACATAAAAATATGAGCAAACTCGTCATAATTTCAGGATGAAAGATTGTTTACAAACAAAAGGACGAATTTCTTAAAATAATACTGTTGGATTTGCTAATTGGATTTGATAAATGTAAAATTATGTATTTCTACATAGGACGCATCTATACTTTATTTTCCAGCCTTCACTTAGCACAAATTTGAGTTGTGGTGTAATCACCAAACACCACAACACAGTATGATTATATCCACAAATGTTGAGCAATTATGTCCCTGTTTGTTAAACCACAGAACACTGTGTGAACATTGTCACTTTAAATCACGATAGCACTTTACCACTCGGTAATAACAGGGTAAAGGAGGTGTAATATAACACATGGCCATCGGTAATAATAATTCCACATGATGTGGAGGTAAGATTGCATTAAAATGGCATATTATGCTTAAGGGTTATATATATGATACAAGATTATGATTTTCGCATCCCTATCTTCTACCAGCTTCGGCTCTTGTGTCCAAAAGCTGTAGAGAAAGATGTCCAGTCCATATGAAAACACAGGCTAAACAATACACATGTTTTTGGCAAGCCTACTGTCCAAACATAACAGCTAACACTATTACTGTTACTGTGACACATAGAGCTAATTTATAAAAGCACAATAGTTGTATTTTTTTGGCATCTTTGTAAATCACATGTGCATCATTGAAATGTAAAACAAAGACCAACTACTGGCGTTATATAATTCATACATGCCAAAAATCCTGCTGCATGGAAAAAAATTAAAATTAAGTTCATTTTCCTCCACAGCCGGAAAAAAGCTTTCATATTGATCTCTGTACAAACACTCATCTATTACCAGCTGTGGCCAGTGGCAGCTCACCTGAGCAGGGTAAGGCAGGAAGCTGTACTTAGTGTGTAAGAGCTCAAAACAGATGGCCAGTTATGGACATCTAAAATTATGATGTAAGACGTTTTAGTATTTGAAGATAACATATTGTATTTTTTGGGCTGAAAAATGGGATTTTCACTACAAGCCAGCAGGCAAACATTCTTCTGACTATATGTAATGTAAACACCCAACTTCAAAAAAGTACATGTAAAATCAGACTGCATAAAGCATAATATGACCCCTTTAAGTAAAGTCCTGCATTTAAATGTTCTTTTCAAATAAAGGGCTTCAGTGCTTCACTTGTTGACGTCTACACATCATGGGTGGCAGCCAGAGCAAACACAGAAACACAGCAAGAGATGCAGGATTACCATAATGTAGAGCTGTCAGTCACATTCAGCCAGTACAGGGTAGTGGAACCTCAGTAGTCGAGCAAGTATCCACACATGCAGAACCTACCATTACAGAGATAATCCTGTCCTGATTGTGTTGGAAATAAAACCCACAGACACTCGTTTTTATGTGGGATACTAGACAATAACTGTCATATACTTCACAACGTCCATTAAACTGAAAAGGTCACACGTGTTTCATGAGGCCCATCCACCACAACGCTCACAAGATAAGACTCCACCTAGATAATGACATCAATGAATGGCTGCGAAATCCACAATGAACATCCTATATAGCATGAAAACATAATTTGCAGGGATAGAAAGTAGAAAGTGTGAGTGCAGCATTGTTATAGAGCCAATGGCTCACGTCACTTGTAGAAAACAATGTTTTATTCAGAGCTACATATTCTTATATGAATAGTGCATGATGTATGGATTGATACGTATAATATCCTCTTAGCCAACTAAAATGGAAACACTTACCTTTCTGATAATCACACACACATTTTCATGCACATACACATACAGCATCGGGTCGACTTATATAAACACACAAAGACAGAGACAGGTGACAGGGTGGTGGCATGTGTAAAACTGAAAAGCACAAAAACTGTAAAGTCAGTTTGGATTAATGGAGCTGTTTCTATTTTGGGAGCTGAGAGGATAGAATGCTTTTTAAGATAAGGTCAAAGACTTACATAGACACAAAAGGAGACAACAGAATACGAAATAAAGATGCAAGAATTAATTTCATACTTAATGAAAGATTAAATTCCATCAGCCATTTAATTATGTGGGTCTCATTGGGGACTGCACAAATTTGTGTCAGTCAACATTACACCCACACTTTTTCAAATTATGTTACACTCTGCCAGAGAGAACATGATATTCAGTATCATTATTTCTGGCAGACCATAAACCAAACATTTTTACATCAAACTTGTGGATCAACCCAAACACTTGGAAACAGTGAGCCTGTTTCTTAAAAGTAATCAAATATTTAAATTTCACATAGTGACAACAACCTGTCACACCAACCATCCATCGTCCATTTGAACCACACTCAATAAGCATTAAAGCCACTGTCATGTTAACACCTACCACTCATGCTGGGGCTCATCGATGACCAACAGGATCTTGAACTTCTTGGAAATGGAAGGAGAGGGAGCAGACTGCTCCACGAATCCGGCGGCGGATGCAGCCGTCTGTTTGACCACATTGGTGATAGAGCTGAAGGAGCTGAAGAAACCAGAGGAACCACTGGAGGAGGAGGACTGGGCCTGTTGGGGCTGCTGAGCCAGCTGGGATGGACGACGCTCCTGAGCTGCAGGGAGGCCGGAAGGAGCTTGGGACGGTGCCGGAGTTTTGGTCGGGGACTGGGCAGGGACGGACGCCGTGGCCGGGGCTGCACCTTGCTGGGAGGGGGAGGAGGCAGTGGGGGGAGGAGGAGCAGGTGGGTCAGGCCTCTGAAGATCTGTCATGTAGCCATTAGGCAGGTTGGACATGAAGCTGCTGTCAGAGAGGCGGCGTCGGAGGAAGTTCATGATTGCGGTCGAAAGGTCAGCCTCTTGGTTGGTCGGTTAGATGCCCTCCAAATGTGTGTCTCGATTTCTTGACTGAATGGCGTGAAAGCGGTGACAGGCAGAGATGGTTACAGACACACGCTGATCAGAGGGTAGATGAACGACAGACAGCAAATCAGTCCAAATGGTTGAAGGATGGGTGGCGGAGAGCTGCTTCTGTGTTGGAGGAGTGGAAAGCAGGAAGGAAGGAAACGATGGATAAAGCGATGGATACAGCTCTGGTCCAGTCTTCGAGAGACAGCTCTCCAAAGCACAGCTAAGCCAGCAAGACAGCAAGCATGTATGTGGTGTTCCTCCTCCTGAGTCTCACGCCTCCTCACAAATGTGTGTGTGTGACGTGCGAGTGTGTGACTGAGTGAGTGAGTTGTGGTGTCGCCCCCTTCAGTGAGGTGCTGGTGCTGTTCCCTCCTCTACTGTGCCTGCCTTCCTGCCTCCTGAGCTGCTGCAAGCTGAATGCGCTCAAGAGATGCTGCTCTCTCTGCTTATCTCGCCCTTTCACTCGCTCACGCTCCCTCTGCCCTTTTCCTCTCTTGCTCGCTCACTCTCTCACTCAGCACGCTCAATGGCTGTGTCCCCCTCCCCCTCGCTTCCTCCTCACTCCTGTCATCATCTTCCTACATCACAAGCTACGTGTGTGTGTCGTGCTGCAGCCTTGTAATGCTGCGTGCCGTGTGCAACCCATGGAAGGGGTTTCCTGTGAGTGTGCATAAGGTGGTGTTCACAGATGGAAACACTATCCACCACACTCTGCAAGGCCCACCTCCTTCTCCCATCATCTATCTTTTTACCTCT